>KE464312.1:0-12685 GCA_000387445.2 Pythium aphanidermatum DAOM BR444 | reverse complement strand
GGGAAGTGCAACGAACATGACGAGCCACGCCGTGACGCTGCGCGTGTACGACCTCAGCCGTGGGCTGGCCAAGCAGCTCTCGCCAGCACTGCTGGGCAAGCAGATCGACGGTATCTGGCACACAGGCGTGTTGGTCTTCGGCAACGAGTACTTTTTCGGCGGGGGTATCCAGGTCATGGCGCCGGAATTCGTGGTCGCCCGTTATGGTATGCAGCCGGTGGACCAAGTGCACTTGGGTGAGACGACCGTACCGAAGGAACAATTCGAGACGTATTTGCGCTCAATTAACCACCGGTTCACGGCCGAGACGTACGATCTACTGCGCCACAATTGCAACAACTTCTCGAATGAGCTCGCACAGTATCTGCTTGGCAAGACGATTCCGCAGCACATTTTGGATCTGCCAAATGAGGCGCTTTCAACGCCGCTTGGGTACGTAGCATGTGAATGTTCGTGGATGCAACATGAAGGGACGAGAGGATCTTACAGGCGTGTGAAAACAGAGCGATGCTGCGTCCAGTGCTGGAGAACATGCAGCGGGAAATGAACGCGACTGGCGCGCAGCCATTTGCGATTCCATTCAACGACCCGTCACTGGCCACCGCACCTGTCTCTGCGGCGTCTTCGGTGAACGTGGCCTCAACCGGATCCCCTATGACTATCTCGCGTAAGTTCACAATCTCAACTGAACCGACTCTTCACTTCGACAGGATCATCCGCCGTATCAAGCAACTGAATAGCCAAGAGAAGGCATTGCTGAGCGAAGATGAGATTGAAGCGCTTGAGTCGCTTGCGAAGGATCTTGTGCATCACAAGATTGACTTGACGGACTCTGTCAACCATTCGGATGATGCTCATGTGAAGAAAACGATACAGCTGTGGGAGATGTTGCTCAAGCTGCAGGACGAAGGTCCAAGCTCGTCGTTTTTCTTTCCCTCGCTTGGTCTTTTCCGCGTACTTCTGCTTCTACCGGCAAAGTCAGATGGCATTGTTGCTTTGAAGAACCTGGCATTCGACCACTTGCTTCAAGCCACTGAATCTGAGGATATCGCGCTGTCCCCTGCACAGACAACCGTTCTTCTTTCAGTTCTCGTAAATGCCTTCGCGAACCCAGTCTCGAGTGACCTAGTGCAAGCGCGAGCAGTGCAGTTTCTTCCGTTTGTGTTCCGTTGTATCACGGACAGTAATGTCAAAAACGATGACATCCGTGTGCTTAGCGCAAAGTTGATCAGCAACTGCTGCTTGGCGTTGAGGATGGAAGAGGAAATGGTCATTACGACAATAATCTGCGGATGTGCCGAGGTGCTCGACCGGCTTGCTCGAGAGAACCAGTCTTCCCCAACCCAACATGTCCAGCACACTCTCGAAGGAGTTGTGGGTGGCATTGGACTCTTGCTGCAAAACTTCCAGGCAGCAAGGAGTTTATCTGTCGAGCTCGGCCTTGCTGAGGTCCTTCATCGCCTTCATAGCGCTCCTTCACTTCGGCCCATCCAGCCACTGTTATCCCAAGTTGTTTCCCTCATTTGATTCTTTCCATTTCACATCACACTGTATCTACGAAATATAGTTCTGCAGTTCTTACATGCTATTTCGGTACGTTATCCCGTTGTCAGTTTTTCACTTCAATCAGGCGCCTCTCCCCGTCATTCACAGCGAAGATACCAAACAAAGCACAATGCCAACGGCATCATCAGCTCGTCTCTCATCAGCGTCAAACTCAGGACTGAATTCAGCATCAGCACACAAGACGCGAGTGCCTGCAAGTGCTCCAAGATCGTCTGCGTCATCAAAGGAGAAACGACCAGTACGACAGACCAATGATGATCCATCTACCCAGCCACCACTCTCGACGACTGATATTGTGGAGAAGGCCACCCAGTCAATGCTGAATCTGAGCACCCGAGATACACTGACAGTGTGGAAAGCACTTGGATTGTATCTCGGTGAACAGCTGCTTCGGCGCCGACGCGTCATCTGCATCGAGCGCTTTGGAGTATTCGGATACAACGATGCAGGTGAAGCAGTGTTCGTGCATACATCCGTGTTTCTCACGTCAAATCGTTTGAAAGAAGTCGTGACGACGCAAGGTTTGCGAGGTCAACCGTCACTAGCCGCTTCCGCGGATCCTATGATGAAAGTAAATGCGGCTGAAATTGGTCAAGAATTCCTCCAAAACTGTGGAAAAGAAATCGTAAGTGACGTACTTGCAAATGTTGTTGCGTACGTTGGGAAGATGGCAAAGCAAGGGCGAGGATTGCGGCTAAGTCTGCTGCCATTAGGCGAGTGGAGCTGCATGGACGGAAAAGCAAAGTTCACTTTTCTTCAGGACTTTCAGCAGCAAATGATTGAATCTGCTCGCTCACGAAAGCCAGCCCATGACGGGAAAACGGCAGCAGAGCCAATTGGAGATGTCGATAGAGTTCAAGAAATTTGCAAGGTAGCAGAGTCGATCAAGAATGAGCCTGTGCTATCTCAACAACGTTTAGCTGAACACACGATGCAAGCAGGCAAGGTGCCACAACGCGCGCCATCCCTGGGAACTCGATCAAAAACTTCAAGTGGCATTTTAAAACGCACAGCATGGACTGAGAACGAGAAGCGGCGCTCTCACTCGAAGAGAAGTGATACGCCATCACACGTGCAAGAGAGAACACCATCTCGACCCACTAATGGTGGAATCGTTGAGAGGGTCAAGTCAAAACTGCTCCAGCGGTGCGGTGACAAGGGGTTGAACGCGCTTAAGCGCGTGTTATCACTCATGGACACATCCGGGGATGGTCTTTTGACCCCACAAGAGTTGAAGTTTGGACTTCGAGACCTAGGAATTGAACTATCTTCTGCTGAATTGAAGCAAATTGTTGCCCACTTCGATCGTAACGGCGATGGCTCCATTAGCGCGGACGAACTCCTTAGCAGACTGCGCGAAGGCGCACTTCCGGAGCAAAGGCGCATGCTGGTGACGAAGGCATATCAATTGATGGACCGCAAAGGACGAGGAGTGATATCCATGGAAGATCTTCGCGACAACTACGATGTTAGTCTCTTGCCAACAGTGCGGGCAGGAAAGAAATCGAAGGCTCAAGCCTTGACTGAGTTCCTGCGCGAGTGGGAAACAAGTGTCGATCACAACAACGGGATTACACGCGATGGATTCTTTGAGCACTACCAGGTATGTTCATTTAATGTGACCTATGAGCATCCTGACTCATTATGATATGTTGCGTAGAATATAAGCGCCTGTGTCCCCGACGATTGTGATTTTGAGTTGCTAGTGCGACAGACCTGGCATGTTTCACCGTCTGATAGTGACTGCGAGCCTGAAGATGGAGAAGAAGATGACGACAACTTTGCGATACGGCAACAGATCGATGATGACAATCTACCCGCGATTACAGAACCTCAAACCCCACCTGACCAGGATAGAGAAAAATCCGCAAACGAAGACTGGAACTATCTTGGCTCGATGTTGCTTCGTCCCGCACGGCCCGGAGTCCACACCCGCCCGACAATGGATGATGTTTGCAGAAGGCTTGGGGCAAACAGAGTTTGGGGTGACGGAAACGAGACCATGAACTTGAAAACGTTTATAAACGCGCTTCGATTGCTCGACCGTCGTTTAACGCAGAAGGATGCTCAAGACCTATCAGGGAGAATTTTAGAGAAGTGTGGAACTGGAATCGGCGGTATGATCTCGCTGTCACATCTATTTGAATGGTTATTTTCAAAAGCATCGCCCAATGTTGTGTCGTCGGGCCCTGCAGCGTCCTCAAGCTCAGTCATTGACAAGATACGGGCACGTCTTTTTCAACGCCTCCGAGCCCAGGATAGCGCAGCCTCGTTTCTCGGTCTGAATGCTCTTCAACGAACATTGAGGCTTATGGATTCAAATGGAGACAAACGCCTATCAAAAGATGAGCTTAAGATTGGATTGAGGAAGATTGGAGTCGACGTCAATTTCCACGAGTTGGACCAGCTCTTCACCTGTCTGGATGCAGACCGAAGCGGCTGCATTGACTGCGAGGAGTTTCTCGTCGCTATGCGCGGAGAGAGCGAGCTGCTCAATCCTCGCCGATTGAAGCTCATCCATATCGCTTTTGATAGGCTCGACAAAGATCGGGATGGTTTCGTCACGATAGAGGAGCTTCGAAGCGCGTACGATTGCTCCAAGCACCCTGAAGTATTAGCAGGAAAAACTTCGGTCGATGAAGTGCTCAATCAGTTTGCTCAGCAGTGGGATACTCAAGAGAAAGATGGAGTGATTACCCGACGCGAATTTGAGATCTACTACCGGAATGTCAGTGTATGCATTGATCAAGATGATTATTTCGAGCTGATGATGCGCAACGCATGGCATATCTCAGGCGGGGAAGGCAATTGCGCCAACACCTCGAACCGCCGAGTCTTGGTTACGAAGTCCGATGGGTCTCAAAGCGTTCATGAAATCAAAGACGACCTTGGTATTCGATCATCTGATATCGACAAGATAAAGACCAATCTGTTGGCTCAAGGAGTGGTGTCGAGGGATTTCTCGATGTACGGTCACATTGAAGACAAGAATCGAACAAAGCATGAGGACTTTCCAATAAAGAAACCCCATTCAACTAGTGCCAGAAGTGTAGCGGCGTCGACTCGATCAAATGTATCAGCGAAGACTGTTCCAATTACGGCCAGGCCAGTCACTACATCCCAACCAAGCCGACCGAAGCACTCACCTAGCGATTTCTTGGCGATTCATGAATCAAATGAAGCAGGAGCTCGAGCAACGTCAAAACAGGGTCGCCTCATCGATCGTCAGCGTCGTGAAAGGGCTGCATTACTGATTCAGTCCTACTTCAGAGGTTTCAAGACCCGAAAATTCATCGAATATGTCCGACGCCAAATGGCAGCAGAAGCACTACGTAAAGCTCGAGAAGAGCAAGAACAGCAAGCACGGGAGAGAAAACGAGTTATTACGCGTCCGGCACTCAAGACGTACTACGGCTTCTAGCGTGTCTTCATTAGACGAAGACAGCGCATTCACCATGTCTCTGGTCAGTTGTATCGGAAATCTGGTCGCTTGAGATCACGAATACTGTTATTGGCTCGGCGTCTTCATTCGTATCTTGATACTCATCCGGTGTCGAAGCGTTTTCGTGCACGTCGACAGCCTGAACTGCAGCGTAGACTGACCTCCAAGTACCAACAACAAATGTGACGAACTTGGCCGCGTACGAGCTCATTGGGAAGTGACACGGTTCCTGCTAAAATACAAATATGTGGCATGGAGAGAGCGTATCGCTGGTACAACAACAAGAGGCTGGCCCAAAGAGACGCAATTGTCAGAGTGACTTCACGAAAGAGACCGGACTCTCGTAAAGCATACTGAGTGGAGAGAACGAGGCGTTCTGCTTGAACATACCTTCAATTGAGCTGAATTCTCCTCTGGGATTTGAAGTGATGACGATGACCTCAGATGATCTGGGATGGTTGTTGGGATGACACCAACTATAGATGTTGACGTGGTTCTCGTTTTGTGCCACATGGCTGCGTCATTTTCTTTCTCTCCGAGTCAAGGATGTTACCTGCTGTCGTGATTCTTGGTCTCCTCGGCTTCGACGTCTCTGCAGAAGTTGTCACCATGGAAAGGAATGGAACGGCACGTATATGCTACGCGAGAGACGGCGCTGCGCTGGACTGGTACGATGGCGAAATGCACAATGGGCCAAACTGATGCGTGTATAACGACGATCCGGTGATGCTTTGGACCATGCTTCGAGCGTATCGTTCGGGCGGCATTACGGGGTTGCATTCGAAGTACGCAAAGGACGAATCCGACCCAGCATGCATCAGAACAGTGGGGATACTACGACGAGACGGGCAAGACGCTCATCGAGTCAGTCGATAAGAAACTCACGAGCCATGGCGGCAAGGGAACGTGGTGCGCACTGCCAGTGTATCGCAAGGGCGGTGTCAAGACGAAGCAGTGGGACACGTGCCTTTGCATTGAAGAGCCGAGCACTTAACTTTGTAGCCAATACGCACCATTGGTTGTTCAACCGTCTCGCATTCCCTCGACAGGTGCCATCGCCTTCCGTGGATTGCGTGGAGTGTGTCCACTCGATGACACGAGCTGACGGTCATCAACCCGTGGAAGGCGCCAGCACGATGGACTGGAGGCCTCGAGTGCTATGAGCACCGTTCTCTCATTTCCTCCCCGTGCCATGAGTACGATTACTCTCCTCCACGTCTCGTTAGTGCTACTGCACTCCATCTCACAGGCCAAAGCAACCAATAGCACCACCAGGGAAGGAGAGACAAAGGTCTGTGCGACGCTGCCTCGGATGGTGCCTAACTGGTACTACGGAAGCCACCCCATTACGCCGTACTATTATGGTCCGTACTCGTGCACGTACGCGCACGACGACGGCGATCGTCCATGGGGCATGCTCAACGCCTACCGCTCCGGCGGCACGTTCGACATCCACTGGACGTACGCGTACGGCAACTACTCCAACTGCCTCGAAGACTGGGACTACTACGCCAAGGACGGTGTGACACTCATCCAGCGAGTCAGGGGCAGATCCATAAAGACAGACGGAGAGCGTGCTTGGTGCGCCATGCCCGTGTATCGCTCGGGCGGGGTGCTCGGCAAGCAGTGGGACTACTGCAACTGCTATTCCAAGCCCACGCACTGAGCCAGTACATCTTTCGTGTCTCTCGTTTGGCCCATTCAACTCGCGTCCTCATCGTCGCGTTTTGCTCAGGTTGCGGTGCGACGAAGACATCCTCCCTCAAGTCATTGTGAAATCTGAAAAGACTGACTTTTTGTATCATAATCGAATTCGATGTCTCGCTTCCAGTCTACGAGACGAGCAGTGTGCAATGAACCTCCTCGTTCTGCTTTTCGTCGCTCTGCTTGGTCGGAAGCATCAATGGGACGCTCCGTACGACGTGAATATCGCCAGTGTTTGACTTCTACTACCAGGACTACATCAATGGGCCGTTTACCAAGGCATACGACGATGATGAACAGAAGCCGTGGGCGATGCTGAACTCGTACCGTTCCGGCGGAGAGCGCGGTTTCCATTGGTCGTACACCGCATCTTTGCACATCCCTAGAAGGTGGTGTCTCGAGAACTGGGATTACTATGAAAGTGACGCCACGACGCTGATCGAACGAGTCAAAGGCAAGACGTCAAAGAGATGGGGCAAGGGAGAGTGGTGCGCGACTGCCGTTTACAGAGCAGGAGGTGTCCGAGGCAAGCAGTGGGATTATTACGCACAATACGCACGGCCGTAGCTGAGGAGTGCTCTCAAGGTGCAGAAGAATGTATATAGCACAGTCACCCACAGCCAATGCCCACGTCAGCAAGGGCCCTCGGTTATTTACACTTCCTGTCTAGTACAGAACCCTTGTTGCCCTCACTTCGCATTCACGCTTTTGTTCGCTCTGATGAAGCTCTCGAGTATCGTCGTGTCTGTCTCGTTGGTGCTCGCCAGTGTCATCGCGACGCACAACAGCACTACGATATGTAGCACTCCTGTTGGTGGCGTGGATGAATGGTTCTACAACTATCGCAAAGGCACAAAACACTACTGCACGTTCGGTCACGACGAAAACAAGGATCGGCCCTGGGGGATGCTCAACGCATACAGATCGGGTGGCATCGAGACAGTTCACTGGAAGTATGTGATCACCGACGACAGCGGCTGCCTCGTCAATTGGAAGTACTATGAACAGGATGGAAAGACGCTAGCCGAGACAGTCCAGGGCAAAGTCACGGGCCGTGGTGACAAGGGAGCATGGTGCGCGCTGAACGTGTATCGTCGAGGTGGGAAGCAGGGCTTTCAATGGGACTACTGTGACTGCCATAAGGCGGCTCCTGTATCTCGAGAATAATGATAACGAACAGCGCCTTTTTGAACCCGGAGAAACGTGTCATGCTAGTAATACACGGTCGTCAAAGTGCCCACATAGGTCGCTAATACATTCATGTGAGCTGCGGGTGGAGACACAGCCACGACCCCATCATCGCCTCCTCATTCGTGGCTTACGCTTCTGTGCATGCGTGTGACTGACCTCACATACATACTACCATCTTCTGCGTCATCTCGGGGTCATCGATCTGCAATGAGCCTTCCGCATCATCACCGATCGTGATATCCGTGATATTCTGTGGGTGGTTCGATCGAGAACCGACCATTCATTCATTCATTTCGAAGGCGCTATGTGGTTCATCACTGTTTTGGCGGTGGTGCTCTCCGTGGTCGATGCCGCTAGAGTGTGTCAGACGCCGTCTGGGGGCGTGAACCTCTGGTACTACGACAATGAGAGCGATGGACCGTACTCATGCACGTATGATCATGACAAGAACGAGACGACCCCTTGGGGCATGCTCAACGCGTACCGTTCAGGCGGCGAGGAATGGCAGCATTGGCGTTATGTGAAGGATAACGATACGTCGGGCTGCCTCAAGAACTGGCACTACTACTCCAAGGATGGAGCGACGCTGCTCGAGGTCGTTGACGGGTACACTACGGCGCGAGGAAGCAAGTATGGGGACAAGTGGTGCGCAAAGAGAGTGTATCGCCCGAAAGGTCTACGGACTTTCCAATGGGATTACTGCAATTGCTTCGACTCCTCTGTCATTAGCGCGTAGACAGTAGGCGAGATTCCAGCACCGCGTCAATAATAAAGAGATTGGCCCACGTCATCTCCACGATATTTAATACCGCACGATCAGGGGCCATCCCTAGGCTCCTTGGCCATAGGAGGCCAGTGTGAATTTCACTACGGCACGAGCACTTATGCTTCTGGCGGTGCTTCCAGTTGTGACTGCCGTGAACCAGACAACGACCAAGCGCAAGGTCTGCGAAACGCCGGTCGATGGCTGCGACACCTGGTACTATAATGCGTACGACGATGGTCCACACACGTGCATCCCACAGCCGGACGGGAGCTTCCGACAATGGGTCATGCTGAATGCGTACCGTTCGGGAGGTGAACGCAACCTGCACTGGCGATACTACACGCCTGACAAGGGCGCGGAGGATTGCCTCCGCGAGTGGAAGTACTACGCAAAGACGGCGTGACGCTCATCGCCAACGTCACGGACTTCTTCACGGAGATCGGAGGAAAGGGGTCGTGGTGTGCGAAGGACGTGTATCGATCAGGAGGTGTCGAAGGCAAGCAGTGGGCGTACTGCAAGATCTACGAGCGTGAGCCCAAGGAACTAGACAAGATGGTGCGCTAGGTTGGGGACTCGATATGACGCGGACTTGGACTTCGGACAGCGTCGCTTCTCAATACACACCGCACCACTCAGACAGTTTCGCACTAGGGCTCCCGTGCGACAGCTTGTAGCACTGCTTCTCGTCCATGCAGCCGCATACGTCCAAGCTGCCAAGTTTTGTCAAACAAAGGAAGTCGATTCGTGGTGGTACGATACCAAAAGCTTGGGGCCACAGTGGTGCACGTACGAGTACGAGGACCATGACCGCAAGCCGTGGGGTATGCTCAGCGCGTACCGCTCGGGCGGCACCAAGTGGGTACACTGGCGGTTTGCAAATGGTGACAATGACCCCGAGTGCCTCACTAACTGGAAGTACTACGACAAGGACGGCGTGACGCTTATCGAGGAAGTCAAGGGGCGAGTCTCGTACTCGGGTGGCGACGGCCCATGGTGCGGCACGGCGCTGTACAGACCAGGAGGCAAGCAAGGGTACCAATGGGACCACTGCCACTGCTTCAAGCAGAACGCCGCACAAGAAACAGGCATCTAGCCATTGACAGGTCACGATCACAGGCGAGGGGGACGGTGGGAGACTGCCATGGATGACGCGGAAGACTCACCGAGGTTAGGGTTCTTCCATGAATCAGGAAATTATAGCCAATTATTGTCAACATCAGGACATTTTCAGCCATTCAAACTTCATCAAAACTCTGATGCGGTTGCTTCCTGATCTGATAATGAGATGCCGAGACATCACCATGCATGTGGCTGAGTAATCCAAGGGACCTCATGGCCTCAATTACTCGACAGCATCACCGATCCAAGCAGCGCCGTATAATATGAACCTTCATGCTGTTGGTACAAGTTGATCTTCGTCCTACCACTCGGATGCGTCGCGCTCCGGTACTGTTGCTAGTATACCTCTACGCAAGTGTGGTCACGGGAGGCGGCGTCAAGCCCAATGCACAGATAGACGATCTGCTCGCAGCTCAGGCTGCTGCAGATGAAGCCGACGACACTGCCGCTGCTGCGAAAGGCGCTCGTCCATCCACCACGGGTGACTACACGACCGCAGGAGCAACCGCCATTTTCAACAATTACGTCAATGCAGCCATTGCGAGCAACACTCCGCCTGTGATGGGAGGTGGTCAAGGCGGCGGCTACGGTCACGACACTCTTGCTGGTGGTGGTGCTGGCTACGGGGCAGAATATGATCCTGTCTATGCTACCGATACTGGTGCTGGCTACGGCTATGACCAGCAGCAACTAGTCAATGGTAACATGGACGCGTACGGGGGCATAGAAGACCAACAACAGCCATTTGTCGATCCGTATCTGCAGCAACAGTACCCGATGGACCAACAAGGGGACCCCTACTACGACGCGTTGGCTGACACCGGGTACGGTCCTCAAGCCGCCCCAGGTCTTCTTCAGCCAAACAATCCAACTGCGATTGGTAGTACAGGCAACCAGGTGGCGCCTGAAACTGTTCATCCCTACTCCATCGCTCCAGTACCATTCCCCGTTGCCGTCCAACCGGTGTATCCGATTTATGTTCCGGTTGCTTCCTCGGTGCCGGGAACTCCTGTTCCACCTGCTAGTGCGCCACTTCCAACTGCAAGTCCCACTTCTCCTCCTCTACAGTCTGCGTCTCCGGCTTTGCCAACCACAGCACCCTTAACGACAACGGTTTCTACTCAACCCGTCTCTGCCGTTCCGTCGTCAGTGCAGCCTCCACCTCCGACAACGGCCCCCGTCCCCACATCACCTCTTCCTGCCGTGTCCCCAACGTTGACACAGCCTCCAGCAAGCGCTGCCCCACTGACTCCACCACCGACAGTGTCCACTAGCTCCCAGCCACCAAACTGGACACCAATGCCTACCATGCCTTCGAACGCTAGTGCAGGTCCTCCCCAGACCGTTGGCACCACTCAACCAACGGAGCAACCCCCGCCACCTAGCACTTGGGCTCCTTCACCTACATCCGCCTCTCCACAACCATCAGTGACTGCACCAAACGTGACGCAATCGACCCCGATTCCGACAGCAACAGTCGCTAATACCTCTGAGACACCAGCACCGAAGCGACCCAAGTTTAAGTACTCGACACTACCATCCACGACGGCGCCCCCAAAAACGACTCCACCACCGCCCACGCCCGCGCCAAGCCCGACAATGGACGAATACCCTCTGCATGATGCATGTCTCAAGCCCGAGAACAGTGTCATCGAGTGGTATTACGGGGACTATGAATCGGAAGGTCCATTCTCCTGCACAAATCAGCACGACAGGTACAACAAGTGGACCATGCTCAACTCGTATCGCTCCGGTGGGATCCAAAACCAACACTGGAAGTACGTCAATAGCAGTGGCGATATGACCAACTGTCTCGAGAACTGGATCTACTACAACAAGGACGGCGACGTCGTGATCGAGCACGTCAAGGGCCGCCTCTCGTACATCGGCGGCAAGGGCGGCTGGTGCGCACTCAACAAGTACAGACGAAACGGGAAGCAGGGCTACCAGTGGGGCATCTGCGAGTGCAGCGACAGTATCTCACCAGCATCGGCTTGAGAAAAATACGAGTGCATTCTCCATTAAAATAATTCGAATGTCATTCTTTTTCGAACAACTCAACAGCTTGATCGACCAATCAGAATACGAGATAAGAATGACCTCAGAACGGTCCCTTCGATTATCTTGGCACCACCATTTTCTGTGGTCGTCGCGTCATCAGTGCGTCGCCCTCACGCTACCTCTTCGCACCCGCCGATGAGGTTAATGAGTGTGTGGCGAGCGCGACACAAGCGGTCGCCGCCGCTGATCTTCTAATTGTCGACCTCACTCTTTATTTCCTCGCCAAGTCCCGAGCCGTCTTTGCCTCTCTCCCCTTTTCCAGTCCTCGATGCGAGTCTCTCTCCCAATCGCACTGGTTGTCGCCGGTGTGTCGACATCGACGGCACAGACTCCCGGCTTGACCTACAACTTCACTGAGCTGGCACAGGGCCAACCAGTACCCAATCAAGTGATGGCTTCGAACGCCCAGCCCATCACGCTCACCATCGTTATTCAACCCCCACAGGCAGTCAACTCGCCTAATGCAGACGTGTACGGGCCGCAGGACGGTACGGAGACCGGCGAAGATCAAGGTACTGAACCCCAAGCTGCCGTCAACGGCCAGCCACAAGGAACTCCCGCCGACAATCAACCACAAGGAGACCCCGCGGCTCAGCCAGCTCCCAACCCGGCAAACCCAGCTCAACCCGCAGTCAATTATCAACTCCTTCCAGGCTCCCCAGTCTACACCCCTCCACCCTTCGTAAGCCCACGGTATGACCCTGATCTCGCCCCACAACAGCCGTACACCCCCTACTGGCCCGGTGCTCCATACCCGCAGCCACAGGTCCTCGGCGACAGCCCCGTGGCCGCACAACCTCTGCCCGGCCAGCCTCAGCCTCCGCCTCAGCCCGGCC
>KE464311.1:0-24994 GCA_000387445.2 Pythium aphanidermatum DAOM BR444 | reverse complement strand
TCGTTCACGCGCCCTCCCGCGCCCCTGCCACTGCCCTGCCCCTGGCTGGCTGGCTGCCTGCCCTGGTCTCCGGTCGTCGGCTGTGAGTCACGCCATCGCGTGTCGTCTGCTTGAAGCCACCGCACCGCGGTACACGATCGAGAGAGTGGGGTGTACGTGGCACAAGAGACATTCACCTGTCAGGAGTGTACGGGAGCACATGAGCACGAACGATCTCGCCGTGCCCACGCCGCCGGGCTCGCAAAATGGCCGCAACAGCAAAGCCAAGCCGTCGCCCGCCGACTTTATGTTTGGGGCCACGCTGGGCGAAGGAGCCTATGCACGCGTTGTACATGCGCGTATGAAAGACACGGGCACGGAATATGCCGTGAAGATCATGGAAAAGCGCTTTATCAAGAAAGAAAAGAAGGTCAAGTTCGTGATGATGGAGCGCAAGGTCTTTTCCAAGGTCTCGCATGACCGCGTTGTCAAGCTCTATTTTACGTTCCAGGTCCGTCATGGGGCTTGATTGCTGCTGGTTGGATAGCATTTTCATGTGGTAAATTGCGCAGGACAACAATTATTTGTACATGGTCATGGAGCTGTGTCGCGGCGGAGAGCTCCTTGACGTGATCATGTGAGTTGCTACAGGAGGGATGTTGGGCGATGTGAAGTCTCATCCACTGCAAACATAGGAAAAGCCACAAGCAGCAAGTGGCAAGTGGTCTCAAAGATCGCGCGTGCTCGCTCGAAGTCACCAAGTTTTACATTGCTGAAGTCGTTGTTGCATTGGAGTACTTGCATGAGAATGTAAGTTCTGCAGGATACAGTTGGGTGCAAGGATACTAAAAGCAGTGCGTCCGTGTGTGTGTGTGTAGGGCGTCATCCATCGTGATTTGAAGCCAGAAAACATTTTGCTTTGCGAGAATGGCCACATCAAAATCACGGACTTTGGTACAGCCAAAGACGAAACAGAGGAGCACAGAAGTAATACCTTCTGTGGTACAGCAGAGTATGTGTCTCCTGAGGTGCTTCGCGATCATGATGCATCACGAGGATGCGATTTGTGGGCTCTAGCATGCATGGTGTTTCAAATGTTGGTCGGTCGCCCAATGTTTCGAGCAGAGAACGAGTACTTGACTTTCCAGCAAATCCTGAACCATCCAGCGGAGAGTTTCAAGTACCCCGATGGTTTCCCACAAGTTGCAGCAGATTTGATCGACAAAATACTGCTGCAAGAACCAAGTCAGCGACTTGGAGCTGGCACAAATGAGGAGGGAAACGGATACGATGCACTCAAGGCCCATCCTTTTTTCGATGGAATCGATTGGGAAAACCTCGGAAACTCCACGGCACCATATATCCCTGACGTGTCAAGACTTCCTCCTACCGACAACGTAAGTACTTCACTAAACAAACTCGCTCTTACGAGGTTGGTTCTAACCATTGCTTGTGTTTGGAAGGATGGCGCGACCGAAGACTGGCTTTTCGCTGGTGTGGCAACGGAGCTTCAAGTCTCTTCTGGCCTTGCCTACGAACCTCCAAGCTCGTCAGATGTCAGTCCAGTGAACGTTGTTGAAGTAGCTCGACAGAAAGCGACGGTGTCTTCACCACCACCACAAAACCGAACAACGTCACTTTGGAATCGCTTCCTCCTGGATGACGAGCACATTAAGCTTGGAGGACTCATTAGCAAACGCAAGGGCTTGTTTTCTAAGAAACGCCAGGTTTGTGTGATCACGTAGTAACGTGGTGACTGATCCTGACTTCTCCCACACACATTTTAGCTCATCTTGACATCGAAGCCACGGCTGATCTACATTGATCCTATCCGCATGAAACAGAAGGGTGAAATCCCGTGGTCTTCTAACCTCTACGTTCAGTCGAAGAGCGGGACTGCCTTTGATGTAGTCACGGTAGGAAAGCCTTGCTCTCATGGATGGTGTGCTGTACCTTCTGACAATGCATTCTCAGCCAAATCGCGTTTATCACCTAAACGATGTCATCAATGGATCGAAGAAGTGGATCGATGCTATCAACGCTGCCCTGGTGAGGTGTCTGCGCTATTGCCGTCCGTGCGTGTGCTAACTATCTCGATGTCAATGTGACGGAACAGCTTGGTGCCGACCCTAGACGCAATCCTCGTAGCAGCCGCTATGGGACCAGATAATCTGAATGCACTGTGTCTTCATGTGAAAAGACTTCTCGAAGGAGGAAGAGAACTCTATGGGCTTTCATCATTAGACGTAGGCGTACTGGAGTCACTGACATCCATAAATTAAATCAAGAGCTACTAGATATTGCTGCCACCACGCAAAGCTGCGTGTTCAGTTGATTCAGAACTTAGCTAGCATCTACTTCTACACTAGAGAGACGCGCGCTTATTCCTCGTCATCGTCGGCGTCGTTACCAGCATCGTGGATGTTGAAGTAACGGAGCTCGTACGTCTGCTTGTCCGAAGCAATCACGTGGAGGTAGTCACGGAGCTGCTGCTTCTTCAGGTACTTCTTGGTGAGGTACTTGAGGTAACGCTTCGAGAACGGAGCGACAGCAGCGACGTAGAGCTTGTTCTTGTCGCGCGAGATCTTGACGGCGTCGCCGAGAACACCAGTCTTGCCGTTGACCTTAATACGGTCGTGGAGGAACTTCTCGAACGAGGCAGGGTCAAGGACGTGGTCATCGACTGGGATCGTGCAGTCAATGGTGAACTTGAGCACGTTCTTCTTAGCGACCTTCTTGCCCTTCTGCTGCTAATACAACGGAAATTACAGTGAGCACACGTTGACCGATACGCATGCGCATTGGCAGCAGAATCATCGGTCAAGCGTGACTCCGTCTTCCTCTATCATCTCCCATGACACGAGTCCTGTTTCCAGGACACCTCGAGGTCTCGACTAATCGCAAACTGCAGGTCCCTGACGTTCTTAACTCGAGGCATGGCACAGAGAAGATGGCTCTGAGTATGCAGTGGTGCAGCTGTTACTCGCCATTGAGTAGACCCCGATTCTCGGCACGAGTCCGCCCCACACGGAGGCAGGACTCGACGCCGACAGAGAAGGGGAACTCTGTCTCTAATGTGTGCCCGAGCAGAGAAGGGGGAAGCTCTGCAGCTTAGCAACTTCGTCTTGACGCCAAGGCGCTCTCGCCCAAGGTAGCGTTAAGGGTTGACGTCGTCGTCCGCTTGGCCGCTGACTGCTTACTGCGTTAGCAGAAGCTACTTACAACTGGAGCCATGGTGTCTGGAATCGAGGGTTTGGCAGCAAATGCGCGATTGATCGGAGCACATCGAGGCGCTCTGGTAGCTCTTCGCCCTCTCAAAAACCATTGGCGAGGAGAGTACCATCCGTTCGCGTCACCTTCGCGCAACCTACATCCATCTCGCCTTCGGATTGGCTGAAATCAATCCAATAGCTCTAGTAGAGAGTGTCACGGCTCGTGTACAGAGAGTACAGTGGTTGGTTGGTTCTGCCGGCCACCATGACGGGCAACTAGAGTCAGCAGCTCCAATCTTGTATCCGGCAAGTCCACAGAAGCCTTAAACTGATTCAAGGTAAATGGCCCTCGCCTCCGCCGCTCCGCTGCCCTGCCCTGCCACCGCTGTTGCATGCCCATGTGACGAGTGATGTGGGGCTGGCGGTCGGCGGCTTCTTGCTGAAGAACTGCTCGCACTAACACGGGCATTGGTGCGATTGTAGATGCGTTACATTGCTGCTTACCTCCTCGCTGTTCTCGGTGGCAACGCCGCTCCATCGGCTGACGATGTGACCCAGATCCTCTCGTCGGTTGGCGTTGAGGTCGACGCTGAGCGCCTCAACAAGGTCATCTCGGAGCTCGAGGGCAAGGACGTCAACGAAGTGATCGCCGCTGGCTCCAAGAAGCTCGCCAAGTTCGGCGGTGCTGCTCCAGCTGCAGGTGGCGCTGCCGCTGCTGGTGGCGCCGCGGCTGCCGCGGAGGAGGCCGTTGAGGAGGAGGTCGAGGAAGAGGCTGACATCGGCGGCGGCATGGACATGTTCGGCGGCGGCAGCGACTACTAAGCGTCATCATCCACGAATGACGTAGTCGGACCTTCCAATTCTGCCAGCGCGGGGCATTGTCAATAAATGTAACGCTTTGACAGGTCATTCCATGCTCTCGATTTTCATTTGCTTGCTGGTCTCGTGTGTGCTCCCTTCTACGAGATCCCATCACTGCAGACAGCACTGCATGTTCTTAGCTCGGATATCTGGGAATTTCACATCGGGATCGTTCTGTTGGTGGTTGACAATCTGTGCCTTGAGGACTGGCGTCTCCACATCCAACTCGGCCTTCGACAGTGCGATCCCGGCCAGTTCCGATGCGAGCTGTCGGAATGCCGTGTTGACCTGGTCACCTGTCTTGGCGGAGACGAAAAAACTTTTCAGGTCGTTCTCCTCGGCAAACTGTTTGTGTTTCGCAACCTTGACAGCCCGCAGGTGATTGAGATCAGCTTCATGAAAGCATGCTCACGGCAATCAGTTCCCATGGACTCCAGAGTACGATGCACAGCACTTACTCTTGTTTCCGACGAGACCCACGTACGGCATTTTGTCGTCGTCGAAAGTGCGGCGCACAAGCCGATACCAATCTTCAAGGTTCTGGAAGCTCTCATAGTTCGTGATGTCATAGACCAGCAGTACAGCCTACGCTTCATACTCAGCACAAGACACAAACGAACGCAAGTGCAGGCTCGTACTTGTGCACCGAAGATGTAGTTCTTGAGCATCTTCCCACCGATGCTCTGGCCTCCGATGTCCCAAATTTGCAGCGTCACTTGCGCATCTCCTGCTAGGTCACAGCACTCTCAGTCGATGTACACCACTAATATACATCCAGATGACTCCGTGCCTGGCAGTATCAGGCGCTTCAAGAAGAAGTCGAGCCCGATGGTCTGCTTGTACATGTTGGAGAAGTTGTCTTCTGTGTGGCGCATGGCGATCGACGTCTTGCCTACGGCGCCATCGCCCAGAATGATGACCTGCGACCACCACCATCAGTCCCTGGTCCTTCCACGCAATGTGACCTGCCACGCGCCTTGTACTGCAGCTGCTGCTGCTCTTCTTCGCTGTCCGTCTCCTTCGACATGTTCCTCTCGCCCTTGGGCCACTCCGCTCGCTGCCGCACCGTTTCGTGCTCTTCAATGCGAACTTAGCTCATTAAGTGCGCACTCACACCATCCAAGAGCTACGCAGTTAGCTTCAATATGGGCACACGGTCTCTGGTGGCGATACTGCTAGTGCTGTGTGCTGTGAGCGCTTCAGCGAAGGAGGCGGAGACGGTGGAGGTGACGACGCAGCTGAAGAGCGGACATAGCAACCCTGTGCTGCCCGTGACGATCGAGGGCAAGACCGTCAACCTCATCCTCACCACTGGTACGACGATCGCATACAGTATCCAACATCATGCAGTCACGCTGACAGTCGGCAGACATCGACGAGATTCTGGTGTGCGCAGATCCTCCAGATGCATCTTCAACTCCACCTGCTGGTCGAATTGACTTTGGTCAGTGAGCAGAGCTTGATACAAGGGGAAAGCACAGGCTAATGAGCTGTGGACTTGAGTAGATTATGCACGCAAGCTCGTGCGGTACATGGTCACGAGTGTGATCCAGCAGTGGGTTTCTGTGCGCATCTCGATTCCATCGCTCGGTATCGACGCCCGAATGCCCATCGGCGTGTTTTACATGCGTCAACAGGCACTGAGTCCGACGGCACTCGCCTACTTCCTCGCGTGAGCCCATATTGTCGAGAGTGTGATCGTGCAAGAAGGTTGACCTGCTGTTCCCTATAGTGAGGCCAAGGCTAGCGGGTTCATAGGCGTGGGTTACGCGTTCCGTCTGGTGAATTCTCCTTTCTGGAGCCTCGTCAGACCGGCCCTTCAGTATCGCTACGCACTCTCCAATACCTCCTTTGACGGTCACAATAACACCGCAGCTCTCGAATTGTCGGACTACGTAGCGGGCCAACTAGAGAGCGAACAGACCGAGTGGGATTGGAGCGAACCGAGTGCGTCAGTAGACCAGGCAGATGATCTCACACGCAACAACAACCAAGGACTTGTGTTCCCCAGTACGACACCCTTGCGGGGTCGTTTAGTGACGGAATGCTAACCCTGTGTTGTGCCCCCATGCAGTCCATCATGCACAGTTTGGTTGCGTGGATCCTATGGAAGGAAAGTCTCGCCGTGTGAGCGTGTTTGGAGACTTCACAAGCAACTGGGACGTCGTTGTGGACTTCAATTCCCCATGCCTTGTTCTTCCTCAGCAGTTCTACAACTCAGTACGTCACGAAAGGCTATTTGGGCATCTTGGTTTGATACTTACTGTTTCGGTGCAGCTCGTCGGTTGGGTTGGGATTGTGTACGACGAAGAGGCGAAGCTATCCACCATACGCCACGACGCCCCGATGCCTTCACTACGTTTCTCACTCACACATGATGGCCCGATACACCAGCTCGATCTCGAGACTCTCGTTCTGAACGTGACAAACGCTTCTTCATCCCAGGTCAAATGGTTGTGCCTCCAGCGGGGAGCATCTATCGTGCACAATGGCGCCAGCGTGTTCGCGCCCATAGAGACCGAGACGTCGTCGGTCCAGCGATATCGTCTGCATGGTTCTATGGTACTGCCAGTGTACAACATGCAACAGACACCTATCGTCCTCGGCCTCATGGCTCTTCGTGCACTCAACGAGATCATCGTCGATGGTGAGAGCAAGCAGGTGGCCTTTCCGCACCCCAGTATGGTCTCGTCGAGTCGGAGAGGACTGCCTACATGTCTTCCTCCCCCTCGGTGTATCGGCCAGCAGATCTATGAGGAGCGCTTGAACACCTGCATGGACCCAGACTGCTCTGCGTACTACTTCCAGTCATTAGACACAGACTCGAGAGAGTGCCGTGTGGTTCGTTGGCTCCGTCATTTACTTCCTCATGGCATTTCTCTCATTTTCCTGGTTCCTTAGGACGACGACTATCTCACTTTCATCTTCACAGCCGTGGCCGTGCTGATTACAGCCGAACTGCTCGTGTCGACAAGTCTCTCCCGCTCAGTTCAGGCAGCTTCTGCGACAGCGATCTCCTAGTTGCGAGTGTGTTCATGCGGTCTATTTGTTGTTTATACGGTTTCTCTATTCCCATAGCATCTCCATGTCTGTATTAGCACTTCCCCAGGCTGAACCCGGGCCGACCAATGGCTACCTGCGTCTTCTTCGGAGCAGCAGATGTCTTGGCGTCCTTCGTCTTGCCACCAGCAAGCGTCGTCGTGCTTGGGCGCTTCTTACTGTCAATCTTGGCTCCAGCCTTGCCATTCGCCTTTGCTGTTCCCTCCTTCGGGTCTGGCTGCTGCAACTGCACGTGCACACTACTGCTTTGCTTCATCAGCTCACGCACAGCAATGGTAGCGTCCGACCCATAGTCCAAACGGAAATGCAGCACAAGCGCCCGTCCTGGCGTTGGTTTTTTCTCTGCTTCCTTTGCTAGCGACTCTGGTACCTGACCTGCGTCCCCAGAAGGTGTCGAGGTCGATGATGAAAGTGGAGCCACCGGCCTCTGTTTTGGAGGAGTTGTACGCCCGAGTAGTTTATCGACGTCGTTGAGTAGCAATGGCTGGGTTGCATCAGCGTAGTTGTCGACCGAGAAACTCACATGATGAGGCTTCTTGATCACATGGCGGTAGCTGCCCTTGAGATCGTAGGGGTGGTAATTTGCACTCTGAGTTGCCGATTCCCATGATGCCAAGTTTACACCGTCCATCGACAAAAGCTTCTGGTACGCTGCACCAATCTCGTTGGATGGGTAGGTCACCTGGAAGCCTGGCAGAGGAAGCACGACATCCTCGATGGAGTACTGAGCGACGTTCTCTTTAGTCACTGTAATGACCTGCCGCCGCTCCTCGTCCGCAAAGACGAGATCACCAACTATCGCCGAGTCACGTGAGTGCTGCTCCAGTCGCATGCTAGCCATTTGGTTCCACACGTAATACTGGTATGCTTCAACGTACGCGAGGCGCAAGTGCACGGGAATATTACGGAACGCCAACTCGTTTGCGTCCATGCCATGCTGCAGAAGTCCCTCCAGGACAGCGCGCTCCGGGATTAGGAATGGCGGCAGCATGCGCAGTGCCGCAGCCACGTCCTTGTGCTGCTTGAAGTGCTCACGAGCTTGACGCACCTTGCTCGCCTCTCCTTCCTGGGGCCGCAGAAGGAGTAATACAGCAAGCTTGAAATCCTTGCGCAACAGAGCACGCCCAAGAATGTGGTGCGGTGTAGCGCTGCTGCCAAAACGCTGGATACCGAAAAAGTTGATGAATCCCCGCTGCTGCCAATTGTTGATCGCTTCGGTAAGCACATGTGTGGGCAGTTGCTTTTCATCAGGCACCCCTCGCAGCACAATTGAGAATGCACTACCGAGGCAGTCACCGAGCGATAGCTTCTTCGAAGTATACTTGAGGTCGCCTACAAGGTAGCTCTGGTCGTCCAGACTGCGACCAGACTGGCGAAGGAACGACTGGAAGCGCTCCATCGGAACGCGGTAAGCCGTGCACAACTGGGTCGTGATACCGCGCTTCTCCTTGACATCTGCGTATGAAAAGCACGATGGCGAGATCTTGAGCATCGATGCGATTTGGTTCATAACCGCGACGAGGTCTTTGTTGCGTTTGTACACGACGAACTGAAGATAGTCAGCTGCATTGTAGTAGAATCACACAGCGTGTCAGCATTTAGACCACATCGAGACAAGCAGTCTGCTTCGGTACGTACGTCGATCAACTGGCCAGTCGCGTCGTGGGTCGCGCTCGCCCTTGCGCGGGGCACCCGTAGCAATGCCACGAACTCGAATCACCTGGCTCAGGTCAGGCGACGTGATCGTGTCAGCCACAATCAGACTCTTGCCGTATCGTCGCATGGTTTCGTGGATGAACACGCGATCGTTCTTTTCGTTCAAGCCACCAATGTAGAATTCAGGCTCGTCGTCCCTCGGCTCTGCACTCTTGTTCTCCTTGCGCGCCTTGACTTTGTCGAGGAAAGCCGTGAACTCGCCTCCCATCTTGTCGCCAAGCTCACTCGTCACGAGCTGCACAAGCTTTCGGTGATTGAAGGCTTCTAAAGCCTCCTGGCCGAGCTTCTCGCGGGCTGTCGCCCGTTGGGCAACGTCCTTTGACAACTGGCGAATGAGCTTGTTGCGCTCGGCCGCTAGAGGATCTTTTGCTGACGATGTCGACGTCGACCCATTCAAGTCCGCAGCATCCGGCGACGGGCTGTTTCCAATGACGTACGCCCCGACGAGGTCAGCGAAGTTGGCCTGGATCGTGCGCTTCTTGGTCACAAGCGTCGTGAGCATCACTGGTTGTCCATTGCTAGCGATCTCGTGCACCACGAAGTCCGAGTAGCGTTGCTTGACAAGGCCTGGGAAGCCGACCTGATCCGGTGAGAGGAAGCCGTGGATACCCACGACTTCCTCGTCAATGCTCACGGCCTCATAGTCGTTGTAGCCCTCGCCCTTGAACCAAAACGAGCCTCGTCCAGCCGAGCTCGAGTGGCCGTGGTGGCCGTGGCTGTGATGTCCATGGCCACCGCGACCGCCGCCTCCTGGCCCGCGGTGGAAGCGCCTGTTGTTCCCGCCATGGCGTCCGTGGCCGTGGCTCTCGTGTCGCCCGCGCGCCTCCATCTCGTCCGCTCGCCGACTGGGCACGAGTCAATTGCTTCCACTGGTGAGTGTTGGTAGCAAGACTGGTGGCGTTTGCTTCCGATTCGGGACACTATCCGGATACGGGATCTTGAAAATATCCAAACAGGGGACCACTGAAAATCCGATGTTGAGGGCACTCACGCGAGGGACGCCGGTCGTGGACGGGCACTATCTGGTTGGCTGGCTTGTCAAACCGGAGCATTGGCATTGAAGCCACAGCTCGGACAGGACGCAACGATAGCGCTGCTGCGGCGACTGCGATCGACTCTAGACACTGCGCAGCCGTGGACAAAGCAGAGCGTGAGCATGGGGCGAGCGCATTTCTCGGGGCGCCGCGGTGGCGGCGGTGGAAGAGGCCGTGGACGGGGAGGCCGAGGCGGTGGAGGCTCCCGACCGAATCCACTTGCGAACTTCCGTGGTGAAGGCTACAATGATGGTGTGGCCAAGAGTGTGGACGAGAAGGTCGTCGGTATCACGCGGTTCTTGATGCCTGAAGTGCCTGGCTTTCACGGTACCATCAAAGAGCGCTTCTCGGACTTCATCGTGCGTGAGGTGGCGCTCAATGGTGAAGTCGTGCGCCTCACGCACGTGAAACAGTTCGCCGACAAGGCCGCCAAGAAGGAACTGAAGATTAGCGAGATCGTCAAGAAACGAGTGTTGGGATTCCTGGAAGGAACAACCCCGAACGCACACGCGACTGACGTGCCGGAAGGCGAGTTTCCAGTCAACAACCGTGTGCGCGGACTCGTGGGCAAGCTGTCAGGGCGACTGCTGGGGCTCTTTAATCAGAACAAGCGAGATGCTGCCGTGGCCAGCGATCGCGTAAATGTTGGTGAACTGAAGATGATTGTGGCTGAGGTGTGTGATGCGGAAGTAGCAAACAAGCTCGAATGCTTCCTCAAAGACATCATCGACGCACGCGTGAAGCAACAAGCTACTGGTGGTGCGCAAATTGCCAGTGACGATCAGCAGCAGGCGAAGGAATTCTTCTTCCCGGTTATTTCTGTCAAAGATGATCGCATGCGTATTCACCAGAGTCTGCGAGAACTAGGAGCCAACCTTGTGGTGTCGGACACGGTGCAGACGGCTGAAGGTGAGTCGGTGATTCGCGTCCGCCGCATGGTCATCGATGGGAAGAAGCGCAAGGATGTTGATCAACGCACGAACCGAACGCAATGGCCAAACGATCGCCCCGACTACCTGCAGTTCGTTCTGTACAAGAAGAACATGGAGACACTTGCTGTGATCTCCCAGCTGGCGCGGGCAATGGGAGTAAACCAATCGGCATTCACGTACGCTGGAACCAAAGACAAGCGCGGCATCACGTCTCAACTTATCACTGTGTATCGGGGCAACGAAGACAAGCTGGATTCGCTCAACAAGGCGCGGAAGCAGCTGCAGGACTTCAACTTCCTCGTCGGTAATGCATCGTACGTGCATGACCGCCTTAACCTCGGAGACTTGCGTGGCAATCGCTTTACAATGGCGATCCGTAGTCTTCCAGATGACTCAGTCATTTCGGATGATGAAATCCACGAAGCTGTGCGCAGCTGGGCAGAACGGGGATTTATTAACTACTTTGGCTTGCAGCGTTTCGGAACGCGTTCCATCGCGACACATGAGGTAGGCCGCGCGATTCTCCGTCGCGATTACAAGCTCGCGATCGATTTGCTGATGCAGCCTCAAGAAGGTGATGCCAGCAAGATCACAGAAGCGCGTCAGCATTTTCAGGATCACCAAGATATCGATGCTGCAATCCGATCATTCCCACCATACTTCATCGCGGAACATGCAATTCTTAGAGGGTTTCAGACTCACGGTCTGAACGCGCACACGCAAGCACTTGCATGCATTCCTCGCCACCTCCGAATGGTGAGTAGCGCAATGGTTGGCGTTGAGGAAGATTGAATTGATAACGCATTTTGTGCGGTCAGATGTACACCCACTCGTACCAGAGTTACGTGTGGAACACGATTGCGAGCGAGCGCCTCGATCGCTTCTCCCGAGATGCACCCATCATTGGTGATCTTGTCATTCCCCAAGAAGCGGCGGTAGAAGAACCCGTCGACACTGACGACGAGGTAGATGCGCACGACGGTGATATCGAAGACCCTCGTATGCCCAGCAAGAAGCGAAAATTGGCCGCCCAGATCAAGCCAAGCGTTGTGATTATCACGGAGTCGAACATCAGCGAGTACACTATCTACGATATCGTCCTCCCTTTGCCCGGATACGATATCAAATTACCTGAGAACGAACTGAAGCGTCGGTACGAGGAAATCCTTGTGGCTGACGGGGTCGATTTCTTCTCGCTCACCCGCGCAACCAATTCCGAGTACCATCTTCCTGGCTCCTATCGTCACTTGTTGCGCAAGCCCGTTGATGTCGTTCACGAGATCAAGCGCTACAGTGACCCAACGATCGAGTTGTTGGAGACAGATGTAGACCGCCTCGTGAATAAAGCCCCCCAACCATCTATCCCAGGTGCCCGCTCGCGAGCACTATGTCTCGAGTTTCAGCTTGGTTCGTATTACTCCCCGCTTGTTCGCCATGACCTTGTTAACTTACTCAGGAATTGACGTCTAGGGCCTTCATCGTACGCCACCATGGCGGTACGCGAGTTAATGAAGCAAAGCAGCAATCTCAACGTGCAGCTCCAGCTGAAGGAACAGAAGCGATCGAATGAATAGTTTTCGGATACTATGGGAGGGATTTCAATAAAAAGCTACCGGAAATACCACAAGCACCCGAACCTAAATGCCATCTCGCCATTCTCGGCGCTCAATCTTGCTACAGAACTTGTTGTTGCCACTAGTGATACAACGTGACAAAGCATTACGAGTCGCATTCAGATGTTCCCTAGAAGCCAACTCAAGAAGTACGTACATGTCTTCACGCGAAACACGCCAATAATATTCTGGTCGCGATCCGTCCATTGCTTGAGCCTCGCTGAGCATCTGAACGAACTCTTCATCGTGAGTGATGCACACCAGCTGAAAATTCTGTTGACCTGCGCGGGCGTTGAGGATGCTACGTAGTATAAAAGAACGATGAGTGGTGCTTTAAGATAATCAAGGCCGCTCAACTTACTCGGTGATAGCCTGTGCCAAACCAAGTTTGTTCTCCGTGTCCAAGTTTGTAGTTGGCTCATCCAGAGCAAGGATGCCGCAATTGAGACAAAAAGTCTCCGCCAACGCCAGACGGATAACAAGCGCAGCGAGCACTTTTTGTCCTGCACTGCATCGACCCCGCATGTCGATCAACGCCCCACCTTTCTTCATCACGACTCGATAATCGTACGATCGAGCGGCTTTCGTTCCACCAGTGTTCATATCTTGACCACTGACCAGCTCGATTGTGTCGATGTCTTGGCCCTTATATGTTATCTGCCACAGTGATTTGATGATCGAGTTGATCTCTTCGACTTTCTTCGAGTGATACTGCAGGAGTGATTGATCGAGAGCCTTGTAGTATTTGTCCAAATCGGCAACTGCCATAGTCGTTGTTTCGAACTGAATCAGTTTCTGACGGTATTTCTCATCAACATTCCGCAGCTCTGAACTTTTGAGCTTGATTTTCAGCTCCCGAATTTGCTCCTCGAGCATTTGTTGCCTCCCTCGCAATGTTGACCGTTCGTCTTTGGCTGCATCAACAGTTGCCTTCGCAGCTCGAACCTTTCTTGACACATCATCAAGTGCAGGGAGGGAACTTAGCTTGGCCTCTTGGCTTTCAATAGCAACGTGAAGCTCTTCCAGTTCCTTCTTAAGTCGTCGGTAGTCGAGGTTATCTCGAACCTGGCGCTTCGTATTTTCATGTTGAGCGAGGTTGCTTCGTGCCTGTTCAACTTGGGCAGATATTTCTTCGAGGGACTGTGCAGTGGTGATCTCTCGCTGTCTGGTCTGAGCGATGTCCTCGGCTATCTGTTTCAATGTCCTCTCGAGATTCTCGCCTGCCTGTTCGTCGACCTTCCGTGACTGTTCTTTCACAGATATCAGATCTTTCAAGCATTCCTGTTCATCTGAACGTGCAAGTCGCAGCTTCTCAGCAACTTCCTGTCTGTGACGATGCATTTCCTGCTCTTTTCTACGGACAACCGCGACTAGGTTGACTTCATCTTCCGACAGCTTTGAAATCTTCTCTCTGAGGGCTTTCTCATCATCTTGAAGACTTGCTTGCTCGGAAATCGCTTCGTCGTACGAAGTGCGCAATTGATCAAGTCGACTCTTATCGTCCTTCCTCTTGTTGAGTTCATCCAAAAGCTGAGTGTGCATGGCGTGTGCATGTTGACGATCATCCTGCTTACTTTGGAGATGACGATTCAGCTCATTCAAACGTGACTGTTTATCAGCCCGACTGGATCGCAAATGGCCAAGCGTCTCGGCATCTGCATTCGCCGAACGCAATCGTTCTTCCTCGTTGGTGATTCTTATGCGAAGGCGCCGAACATTTTCTCCGATGCTCGAGATCTGTGAGAATGCCCGGATACCTTCGTCGATGCGTCGAACCTGGGTTTGTAGCGTTGAAACGGCTTGCTTGGCGTCGCTCACATCACCTTGCAATGATCGCTTGGCCACATATAAGGCATCCAGCTCTTTGCTGTACTTGGCAATTTGATCTTCTAGTGGGCTCAACCTTCTCCAGTTTGGCACTTGCGATTCAATAGCCTTCCATCTGTTAAGCGCAACCTCCTCAGCTATCTCAGCTTTCCTTATTTTCTCCTTGACCTTCTTGTCGTCTGTCTTCTCATTGATAGTTCTGACAAAAAGGTCTTCATCCGCCTGACTCAAGCCTCGAACACATAGCGGACAGCACTTCTCTTTGACTCCCTTCTCCTTGAAAATGTTCAAAAATGTAATCGTGTTTTTGCATCTCAGGGTCTTGTCTTTTGCGGTGAAGTATGTCTCTTTGGCTTTTTGGAGAACATCTTCGACATTCGCGATACTCTCACCAGGTGAAATCTCGTCAATGAGTTTCTTGAGTTCACTAACTGATCCCCGCTCAAGTTCTTTCTGAGAAACGCGGATATCAGCCAGTTGTTTTTCAATGTGCTTCGATGACGCAAGGTTTTCTTGAAGTTTGGCCTCTGCATCGCTCAAAACACTCTTCTTCTCATCCAATTCTGCCTTGCGTTGGGCAAGTAGGTCCTGGAGAGTCCTAATCGATGTCTGAAGAGTATTTTCATCTGCGGGAATATCGTCATGAACGAGATCACGATGCTCAGAAACCACACGGTTCAGATCAGAAAGGAACTCTTGTTCTTTCTCGCGACACTCCTGGCGCTTCGAGTCAAGATTGATGAGAGCTGACTCGTTCACTTCAAGCAACTCGATCTTTTTGTTGAGTTGCCCAACTTCAAAAGTGATCTCGTTTACGTCTTTGCGAATAACATCAAGTTCGTCGGCCAAAGCATCGAAGTCATGCTGTTCTCGAAACTTTTGGAGTGACATCGATGCTTCCTCGATCAGCTTTTCAGCTTCAGTGATATCTCGCGGAGATGGGATCATTTCAGAGCTTAATGCGCTCAACTTCGCCGCAACGTTTCTTTTCTTCACATTCATAGCACCAAGCTCTTGTTGCTTCATCTTCAACTGTTCTTTGGCGTGGTGTAACTCCGACTTCAGCTTAGTAAGTTCAGAATTGAATTGGTCGTCATCCGATTGGTTTTTGACCTCGGTGAGCTCTCTTGTCTTAGTCTTCTCACCAACGAAATGCTCAAACTTTGACATGAAAGATTTCAAATCGCCTTCTTGTGATGAAACAGGTTGACAGTGAAACTGATACTTGACTCCCATTTCACTTGCCAGGGCTAGCAGTACCGTCACGTTTTTCTGCTGTATTTGAATCTGGCCCTCGACGAGTCCTTTTCGCGAACAGAGCGTTTCGTACTTTTTTCTTGCTTCGTTTTGCTCGTGGTTCAGCTGCGAGCTCTGCTGTTCCAGAGACCGACAGACACGCTCTTGGTCCTCAAAGTGGCTATCAATGTTGTTCAGCACATTCCATAGCTGCTCATCTGAGTCACTCATCAGCAGCGTTATTCTCGAATAAGCTTCTTGAATGTCCTGCTCCTTCCTTGCAGCGTTGGTGCGAAGCAATTCCAAGGTGTCGCCTTCCTTCTTGATATCATTATGTAAATGCTCAAACTCATTTAGGGTATTCTGAGCATTTTCGACTTCCTCATCGAACTGCGCAACTTCGTCGGTTGCATTTTTCAGCTTTCTCTCTGTTTGCTCAATTTTCTCTTTGATTTCTTCTGCCGTCTTCAGCTTCACATTCAGGACATCCAGGTCGCGCTTGAAGTCTTTTGCATTGTCTGATCTAGCTTTTTTCAGCTTCTTGATTGCATCCAAAGCCTTGGTATACCTTGCTGACTCGAAAATATCGTCGAAACGCTTCTTGAGTACCGAGCCTTCTTGCAGAGGCCAATTCGATTCTTCTTGATGACAAAAAATCACGCTTTCCAAGATTGCTTTCGAGACGCCGAGCATCTCTGGGATATGCTGATCCAGCTCGGCACACTTGTGGCTCATGCTAACCTTTTCACCGAGGCCATTCACGACGCGAATTGCACCATCTAAAGCTTTGTAGCGTGTTGTGTTCTTTTGCTGTAACAACTGGAACGTGCGCTGCACCACCATCGGCTTGCCCGCGCGATTACGGAATCTCAATCGCACGCTTGCCTTCACCTCGTTTGTACCTGCAATGCGTGGGTCGTGAATGAAGCTTTGTCCGCTCCGTGCACCAGGTGGTAGTGAGCCTGTGCAAGCGATCTTGAGGCATTCGATGATGGTTGTTTTACCCGAGCCATTGTCCCCCAGGATGACTGTGAGCGGATGGTAGAACTCGATGATCTCCTCGCGATTGGGACTGAAGCTGCGGATGCCACGGATCGACAGCTTCTCGATGCTCGACATGGCGCCTACGTCGCCCCGTGGCTGCTTTCCCCTCGCGGCCTTCGGGTGTTGCTTTCCCTTGCTGAGGAATTCCGCGCCAAAGCAAGAGTGTTGGTCAGCAGCAGATTGAATTGGGAACAAATTGCATATCAATTCAAAATGTCACTAAAAGCATCACTAAAATAAAGTTCACAGGGTAAACCACCTCCTGGAAACGCGCCAAAACACTGCACCAAAATGGATACCAGTCATGAACGCCGTTGGTCAACGGAAAGCGTGCAACGCATGAGCCGAGTCGATAGAAGACAGATAGAGCGAAGAACCGTACGAGTCGAACGGCTGAGATGCGCGTAACAGCTCAGGACAAGAATAGGTGCCGCTTGACAGTCGACCAGCGGTTGTTCCGGGCGCAGTGAGGTGGGCGATGCCACGCGGCTGATGGAGCGTGCAGGCGACCAAGTAGACGAGTGAAAGAAGTAAGTATGGAACCCAGGAAGCCGTCTCCGGCAGGTCATGCGTACGCGTCTGGAGCCAAGACAGCGAGGCCGGCCCCCGTGGCCCCTGCTCGCCCTGAAAGTGGCGCGAGGACTGGAGGAAGCAGTGGTGTCGTTCTTCCATTGATCGCTTCCCTCAGTAGTAGTCCACGAACAGGTAGTCCCGGTGGCAATCTATCTAAGCGCGTCGGATGGACAACACCACGAAGCCCCAGGGAGGTTGAACCGCTACGATCAGGGGATGGTAACGCCGGCATCGACTTTTGGAACGATGGTGCTCCTGCCGCGACGACAGACCACACTGAAGAGGATGAAGCATCCCAATTGGCGTACATGGATCAGATGTATAGCAAGATCCAGGCACTCACTGCTGAGCTGGACCGAGAACGTGAAGAGAACCGCAAGCGCGCAATGAATGTCGAACACCAAGTTGAGCTTCGCGAGAGAGCAGCTCTTGACGTGTTGCAGCGGTATGGCACTCAATCAATCGAAGAGACGGAAAATTTTAGCAGTGTCGGCGTGCAAATCCCTTTGGCCACTTCCAGCGACACCGGTGCATCTACTGTGAACCGCAAATTCCGTCCACATCAGCCGCGTTCGACGTCACCACCTCAACCAACTCGTCTTCTCGACCGTGGCAAGCTCGAACTATGCTCAGCATTAGGTAAAAATGCAGAGCTACGTATTCGCACGCGCGAGATTGAGCGTCACGCAGAGGAAGCATCGAATGCTCTCGAGCAAACACAGCGACAGATGAAAATGGCTGAAAGACGAATCGCCAATAGAGAAGAAAAGCTCCGAGCATTGTTGAAAGAGAAACTCCACTGGCAGAACGAAATGAAAGAATCGCGGGAACAGGTTGTGGAAGAGAAGATGCGCCAGGTGGATCTGATGCGACGCCTAGAGACTACCAAACGTGAGTCGACCGCTCAGTTAGATGCGATGACCCAGGCATTACGTGATTCGGAAGAAGAGAACCAGGCTCTTCGTGCTCACCTTGCCGAGACAAAAAGTCTTCTAGCCTTCCAGACCAAGCGTCTGGACGAGGTTACGAGGCAAGCGCGTGATGAGAAGGAGAAGCTGACTGAGTGCATCGTGGAGGCACGTACCAAGTTTCGCGAGTGGAAAGATGGCGAAGCAGCGGTTATAAGAGCACAGCGAGAACAGGCACTTAACAATCTGAAGGCTGAATATGAACTCAAAATCACTCGCCATCAGGATGAGAAGCAAAAACTACGCGAAAAAGTCAAAGATCTTGAAGTTTCTGTACGCTTGATGCAGAAAGATCGATCACTTTCTCCTCTCGAACTGAGCCTTCGAAAAGCCACAATTCTTGGTAGCAAAGACAATGCTGGAACCACTGAAGCTGAGCTCATTGAAGCTCATGTGAGGACCAAAGAGCTAGAAGCGTTACTTGAGCATTCTCAAGAGTTTCAAAAGCGTCAAGAAAATATTATCAAAGTGTCCGAGGCAGCCATATCACGACTCATCCTGGAGAGAGAAGTAGCGGCCCTCGATACGATGGTAAATCAGCAGCTCCCAGATGGACCAACTCGAGTGAATTCGATCCATCGATCTGATCCTAATACTTCGCTGGCAGAGCCACTCTCAAGTCTAGGTGTAACCCCTTTGTCGCCGAGGCAACTTGCAGCACCAACACGCCCGCATTTCAAATCTCCAGGCTCCAGTGGGACTGCTGTGAAATCCCCTAGAGCTGAGACCCGTGTCTCTGATCAACCATTTCGTCCAGTAGCCCCTCCACCACGTGCAGCATCTCTGACTTCGCCAAGTCGAAGCGTAAGCAAAGACCCGCCTAACTCAGCATCACGCTCGTTTCTAATTCCTCCAAGCGCTCGAGAGGAACGGCTCGAGGTAGAAATCAAACGTATGGAGGCGGCCCTCCAAGAAGCTCGTTCACAGCAGCAACAACAAAACGATGCTAGGCGGAAACAGGATGATCAGACCGAGCAGCTCAATGAGACAGACGATACCAAGCTAACAGAAGATTGTGCTGACTTCAGTGAAGTTCGACATCAATCAGGGACCGCCGCCGATTCAGAAGTACTGCACGACAGGAGTGTCGAAGCTTGTCTTCAAGATGACTCTGGAATGAGATCATGCGATCGTGGGCCAAATCATGGTTGCGAAGCTGAGGGCACACGAAGCAAGGAAAGCGACAAACGAGATCAAGAGGGAGTATCAGACGGATCGGCCCTTGAAGACAGGTCGGAGGAGTCTTCGGGAAGTCTCGACGACACTTCGCACACAACAGGAAAGGAAGAGCTGAGTGAAGAGACGAAGACCAGTTCTGGCGACCACATCAATGCAGAAACCGGTGAAAATTCTAGGTCACACGATAACTTCGATGTTCTTCGCCCTGAGAGCTCTGCTGAGAAGGCCATAGTGAAGGTACTCGAATCTGACGCATTAAGCCTCGCTTTTGAATCTCCGATCGAAGGTGTTCACACCAGTTTTGATGCATCTACTAGGGATGAAGCGTTCGTGGATTCAAAGGAAAATGACAAGTCGGATGTAGAAGCGAGTACCAAGTCTTCAAACATTGATTTACATCCAACACTGACAAGAGATGATGTCCCGACCGCTCCTGGGCTTGATTTGAGTCGAGAAAACCACCCAGAAAACGTCGCCGATGATGTGGAGGGTGAGTCTAAAGAAGGGAGCGATTTAGCGGATGCGATAACTTCTGACGAGCAGCAGAAGAGTTTCCCTGAAAGCTGTACCTGTGAAAACGACTTCTCACGTTTAGAGACGACTGATTACGTGGATCATAACGTCGACGACCCACATACCCCAGACTTAGCGGTGATTGACAAGGACCTCTCAGTCGAAAAAGACAATGCAGAGGAAAACATGAAAGTCCCAGAGGTGGATGCACTAGGCGAGTGCGCGTCTCAGTGTACACCGGACTCGAGAGAGCATACAAACAACGATTCATACCAGGAGGCAATCTTATCCTTGGTCATTCGATCAATTGCACAGCGGGTTGTTGAAGAAGTGCAAGATGTTGTTGTGAATAAAATGTCAAGTGATGTGAGAAGTGTTAAAGAGGATCATGGCAGACGTGATTGCGAAGATCTGCTTGGACATGAACGCCTTTACGATAGTCCCAAACTCGACATGAAACTAGTCCGGCATCATAGTTGCGTGGAGATGGTAGATGAGGTTGTCAAGCGTGCTGTACACTCTGTGCAAGCTCGAGTCATCGCTTCTCGTGCGCAAGTTGAGTGCGAAGGAGTTGCGGTGGAAGTGGGAGAACATGAACCACGCTCTGAGGGTTCGTGCAACTATGTCGGATGTCAAATGAGTGAAGAGATCACGGAGACAACGGAAGTAGACTCGTCACCCACAGATAAGTCAACTGATCTAATGGACCAGTTGTCCGGTTCAAGTTGTGTAAGTTCTGATGATCTCGATTACAGCACAACTTTATCTCGAGTTATGGCCACTGCACTTACGGTCGCCACATCTGCACAAGTAATCGGAATCATGAAAGTGGAGTCAATGAGTCCCACCCCTGAACCTTTCGCACTGGATATTGTAGAACTTGAATGTCCTCAGAAGATTGTTGTTGCGCATTATGCCTGCTTGAAGATTCCAGATACTCTGCCTGAAAGAAGTTCTGATGACCTCATCAACACTCAGGAACTCACTGAGTCAAGCGGTGTTCACTCATCTCACTCCAGCCAAAGTCTTGAGCATGACTATGATCCTAGAGTAAATATTGTTGAGATGCAGTTGCAAGTAGATCATGTACCTCAAGTTGATACTCTTGCAACAATGGATGCCAACGACAGTGGAACAGACGAAGCGTCCAAGTATGACATAATCGAAGCTGGTCCAACCATCGTTGATCCTTCCAGCGAGTTTCTACTGAATTCGTCGCAAGTTTCTCATGAGGCCACGGAGGATCCCCCTACGATTGCTGTTTCCGTCATAGATAGTGATTGTGCTCCTCTAGAGTTGTTTAATGATCCAATCATGGTTGATATAGGGCATGATCATGAGCTCGGCGTACATAATGCATCCGTCAACGAGGACTTCGCTGATGAAGAAGGCAACGATGAGCTCAATCCTGCCTTGACTGAAAGCCGCATCGAACTATCACCAGATGCCATTGGGTCAGCTGAGATTGCTGAAGTAGCAATGAGTTTTTTGGTAGCAGCTCAAGATGCTGCTATTGAACGAGTTGTCAGCGCACGATTGATATACAGGACTGTTCTTCAAACCCATTTGAAGGTACAAGTAGAAGCGATAATGGAAGAGGGGATAGCAGCCTGTATCTATCACTTATCTGGCTCCAAAAGTCATGCAAACGTATCAGCAAGCGCTCAAGATGAAATATCCGAAGTGAAAGATCATCAAGCAACCGATTATAGTGAGAATACTGGGCGTGATCCTGAGCGCAACAACTCTGTAAAAGGTGATGTTGCCGAAAACTATGCCACGGATCCTGTGCTTCTAGCTGATCCGGTCATCGAGTTTGAAACATCGAAAGAAGTGACTCTAATGGACGAGCAGGCTAGTTTGAAAGACCAGGATGCGCACCAAGATGCGGTCGCCCCACCGTCAACTACGTCACCAGACTTGAATCACCCTTTATTTACAGTTTCTACGGCTTGTGGGATGACAGCGATGAACGAGGAAGACGAATGTATTCCAGATATTTTGGCCAGCATTGTTCAATTGGTGGAGAAATCAATCGTTGTGGAGCCTATACCACAGTCGTGTGATTACCCTGAAGAAATCGTAGTGGTAATGAATCTTCTGACACGCGAGATTTCATCTCTGGAGACTAAAGTCGGCGCTGATCATCTTAATGACTGTGCCCCCAAAGTTACCGAACCTGAGCTTGATAGTATGGTGCGTTCTGCGAACAATTTGACAGACAAAGCCCCCTCGGGTGATAGTAAAGGAGATCATGTTAAACAAGAGATAGAGACGACGATGATGACGATGCTCAAGGAGATTCAACCTGCTTGCGACGATCAGGCGTGTTTAGTGAGCTTTGCGAGCAATTTGACAGACAAAGCCCCCTTGGTCGATAGGGAAGGAGATCATGTTGAGCAAGAGATGGAGACGACGATGATGGCGATGCTCAAGGAGATTCAACCTGCTTGGGACCATCAGAAGTCATTGCCTTCTTCTGAGAACGATGAGATTGGAACAGAAAGCCGAGATGTGCCAGGCTCCAGTTCCATTTATGAGATGATAGTGCATCAAGGGACTTCACAGGATATTGAGGATACAGACCCAGAGTCGCGTTATAACTCAGTAGACCTCTACACAGTTGAGAAGTCTAGCAGTGGGTGTATCCACAACAAACTGCTAGAACAGACAACTTCTGGAACCGTGGAAAACTGTACTAATCCTTGGGAGTTGGACGCCTCTGCTTCAGTTGATTGTGAAACGACGTTAATTTTTTTGCAAGAAGATGACATTAATGTTGTTGCGCGAGAAATACTTACTTCTGCAGTCGAGGTTGTAGCGTTGGTTGCATCACTACTAGAAAATGCTGTGAGTGGCAGTCAAGCCGACGATTACTGCGTTGCGAACATGGTAGACCACCATTATGTTACCAAACTAGCTACAAGTGTCGATGGTCTGACCGAAAACTCAACGTTTGAACACGACAATCAAGTTGCAGGTACAACCCAGATCATGAGCCTTATTAACGAAATTTTGAGTATCATTGAACATGATCATCAAGTTGGTTTCTTGAATAACCAGCATGCTACTGTTGTGACCCCAACTGATGAATGCGATCAAAATAGCATTTGCACTACCGAAGTCGTCGAACTGATCCAGGATGAAGGAGGCGCCACAGACAATCTGCAAGTTGACCATCTAGAGATGGCACCCGACAATGATGATGTGTCATCTTCTCATAATGACCATAAGTCATCACGGATTCTGCCTATTGAATGCGAGACGAACGAAGTGGACGTCACTGATGACGTGAAGGGGAAAGGAAACAACTCCGAAGTAAGTATCTTCACCCACTTTATCTCAATGGACGATGTTAACTCAGATCATTGAGTAATCTCAGGTGTTTCATCCACATGGAGACAAACCTGATGAAGAGAAAGACGACGACGGTGACATCTTCCGCGTAAGTGCGTGTGAGGTCTCAATATTAGGTAACGGAAACTGGCTTTCGACAGCGTTGAGCGAAAATCCTCTCTCAGCAGCTCTTGAAACACGAGTCATGAATGACCGCCTACAGAGTACAAAATCGCTCCCGTGGGTATTTCCCGACTCATCACGATACGCCAGTGCAGTTGTCCGAGAGGCGATTCGCGACCCGACGCTATTAGCCTACGATGTTAAACACGAACAAGCCCAGCCGTTTGCTTTGCTCGACGAAAAAATACTGACAATTGATCCGAACGCTCGACACATGCAGTATGACGAGAACGACAAAGTACGGAAGCCGAGCGACGCTCCACCTTCGAAAACATTGACTGCCATTGACGGTGTGCTCGTAACAAAGAGGAAGCGCATAGAACACGAGGCCCATCGAAAGTCTATTGCGTACCGAATTATTCCAGCATTCAACTACGAACCTGTATTGATCAAGTTCCAGTGGTCCGACTTCGTAGTGGCGACTCCGATTCGACTGATGAGCTCTACTAGTCAGCTCAACCTCCTTAACTCTCTTAGCGACGGGAAAGCAAATGCATCTAATCCTGGAGAGCCCGCCAAACAACAGATCACGATATGTCCGATTCAGAAGATGAAGTTGATCATAAAAAGGGTGTGAAGTTGCCGTGTAGCACGTATGTGATCATTTCGGTCTTCAATCGGCCACTTGAAGATGGGAATGAGACACTCCGTATCCAGATTTATGATTCAGAGCGAGTCGAAGAGTACCAGTACGATTTCCACGAAGATCACCTGCGTGAATATGTGGAGATGTGGAACGGGACTGACGACGAGGCACGTGCGTTCTATGCTCGACTCGAGTTCCGTCGCGAACAGGGCACCGTGATTATTAAGATGCCCGACAAAATCCGAACCGCAACGCCTGACTTTGGTGACACTGCTACTAGCGATGATACCACTGAACCTGCTCCACCGCGGGTGTTCTCTCCACCACCAATGGCTCAGCTGCTATCAGTGTTGGCCACGACACAACCACTTGAACTCCCTCCAGAACCTCAGTATAGGCTGTCTCCGAATGCCCCTGCCTCACCGCCTCGACAACCTCCCCCCTTAGTGCATCAGACAACTGCTCCGCATCGACTTGAATCCTCCCAGTTCTTCCGCATTGCACCCTCACGGATAGAAGAAGACATCGAAAGTTTGCCGTAATGTATCAACTCATTTACGCATTACTCTTTCAGTCATTGGTTCATGGTACTCGGTGTTACTGGTACGTGCTTGTTTCTTGGTGAGTACTTATACGTGATGAGGGCTGCAGGCAACGCGATTGTGGTCCCTTTACTTTACACTGATGCGATGAAGCTCTTGGGGGAACCGTCGAGCCATTGACGTAACTGCGGGCTCTTCAAGGTCGGCGTGATTGAATGATCAAACTCAAACGAGTCCTGCTGTAGCGCTACATCAATCACTGGCGGCATAAAGCGCTTGTGGGGTGACGCTTGGCGAGTGAGCGAGTAGTTTGATGTCCCTGAGGTTGACGATGACCCGTTGTGAGGAAATGCGACCGAGACGTCAGTCCGGAGCCGAGGCGAGCGACGTAAAGCCACACCACCATGGTCGCCGGGTATCTCCTGAACCATGAAACAACCGACACAGTCAGACCCTAGCAAGCTGAGCGATGAAGAGGCAAATAACGTACGAAGTCAAGGGAGTGTGCATCCATCTCAGGGGGGAATCAATGTCGTCGAACGAAAACTTCTGTCCGTCCGCTTTGACGAAGCTGCCCATTGGCGACGTGAACCGCGGTGA
>KE464310.1:0-26588 GCA_000387445.2 Pythium aphanidermatum DAOM BR444 | reverse complement strand
CAAGCTCGTCCACTTTTTCCTGTACCGTGAGACTTTCGAGCGGTACGATACGTGACGTGAGAACGACAATGAGGTCAGTGAACCGGATCATGGATGGCGGGCACGTGAAGTCAGCACCCATGTGGTCGTCGTGAATGATTCGTAAGCGCAAGATAAGTTCGCTTACGCGAGCGTCGATGTCTTCGAACAGCTCCTTACGCTTGTGATGAACATCGGCTGCCACGCTGGCATGCACTTGAGGAGTGATGGTGTCTGGGTCCATCCGAGAGAGCACGCGGGTGATCATGTCGCGAGCTGCTCCAAGTCCCAATGGTTCGTCAAGTCGTGTCAGGAAGTTCAGCAAGTGCTTCCTGTGCAAATAACCCAACGCTTCGTGGTCAAAGTCACTCCACACGGACTGAAACAGCTTCAGGTCATCCGATCGGAATCCGAGTTGTTGTAAACTTTCTTCTTTGTTCTCACCCACAGCAGAACTCGAAACGTACGTATCAACCATCGTTGCCACGTACAGATTCTGGAGTACAAGGGTAACGAGAATGTAGAAGAGGTGATAGAAGACTGTACTCAAGAACGGAGATCCGCAATCGCTCGAGTAAAGAGCTGAAGCCCATGCTGCCGACGAAACAGATGAGACACAGTTTGGCGGCTGGACACCGCTCGCATGGTAAGTGTCAAACCAGTCTTCACCCGCAGTGAATTTCACGAATGAAGAAAACGCAGAGGGAAATGTGAGATAGTTGATGTTGGAATCGAGGCCGTAGCCCCATCGAGTCAGTGAAAAGAGCTGCATCCCAATCGTTGCGAAGACAAAGAGCACATACCCAAGGAGCAGCGACACTTTCAAAGTCAGCCGTACGCTCGCCAAAAGCGTCTCAAAAAGAGTTCGGATGGAGTAAAACCTCTCGAATACGAGTGAGATGTGTTTGAAGTCAAATGCGCGAGTCATCCCGAGCACAAGAAGTACGGGTGAGTTGGTAATTGCTGGACCGACTAACATGATGAAAGCCGTCACACTGTTCGTCGTTCGCCACGTGAATCCCTTCATCAGAAAATCTTTCCAGCCCATCGATACAACACACATCACTGCATCGATTGCGTAGATCATCGAGAAAACATAATGCAGGGACCACACCCCACGCTCATCTTCGTTCGACACCCCAGCCAAGTCATCGTTGAGGTCGTCAATGAACTCACGACCGACAGGAGATCGATACCAAGCAAGTAAAATGACGTGCAGAATAACGACGCCGCTTGAAAACATGCGGAATGCACGTGTTTGCACGAATACCTGGGCTTGCTGAAGAAATTTATAGGGTGGTGGTGGGTACTTTGGCTTCATATTGATAATAGCAAGCTTGTTTCTCATCCATATGAGCTGCAGATTTGAAAGTAGTAACGTGCCATTGTAGCATCGAAAGTTGTTAATGATGATTCCGGCGAAGACTTTCAAGATATAAAATCGAGTGATGAAAATCACGACGACAAAGAAGAGAGCAAAGTAGGCTGACGCATTTTGCACTGGCTGGTGGTCACCATCGACAATGTCCATTGCTAGATTGAGCACAGGTAGCCATCCCTTCTTGGTCACGAGCCCAAAAATGGAGCCCATAGCTCCTCCGATATTGTCAAAATGCATACCGGCGAGGTTCCCCCAAACTCGAGGTGTGAGAATACCGGTCTTGCTATTCCAAAAGAACCCATCACATTGTGCTCGCGTTGAAACACTTGGATCATTGCAGAAAGAAAACTTGCCAGCAAAGAATTGCATCCCAAGTGTAGCAAATGAATAAAAGAGGAACATCATAATCACTACGCAGTAGAAGATCTGCTTTAGTGACTGCATCAATGCCTCGGTGATAACTCGAAACATTTTCACTCGATAAAATACCCGCACTGGACCGAATGCCCGTCCTAGTCGGAAGAGCATCACCATTGTTGATCGCGGCAACAGGAGCAACAACGAGCATCCCAGCATTACGAACATGTTGATCTGATTCATTGGAGTCGAAAGGTAGCTGTTCGGGGTTAATAAGAACCCACGCGAGACGACTTTGATGATGAACTCGAACAATAGCACGCAGGCAAAAAGAACGTCGATGAGCTTGTTAAATTCTTGGATGAGGTCTCCATACACAGGACTTTGTAACGTCAGCAATATGGTGCGGATAACGATCGTGGTGAAAATAAACTTGTCAGTTTCTTTCTCAAGTCTTTTGCATCTCAGTCGGAATCGTGAGTGCGGTGGAAACAGGAAGAGCGACACATCAGCAGTAATCCATTCACCACTGAAGAATCGCCGAATACGACCACGAACACCTGGACCAAAATCCTCCTCGCGAGTTGGGGCAGAGACTGAAGAGAAGTCTGGTATAACTGTAGACCGTCTCCCAATTGGTGATGCAGGGTCGAGTCGAGCGTACTTGACTCCGTGAACGCGGGTACCACCACTGCCGCCACCACCGCCCCGACTGTAGCCTTTGATTTTTAGAAAATCAGACGTGGGGAGCATCTTGAGGAGGCGGAACGTCATTTCTTCGGTTGTGCTCATCTCAATCTTTACCTTCTTTTCTGCACTACCAGCCAACGTTGCGTACATAACATCACTCTGGTAGAGATCGCTAAACTCCTGTAGAAAAAGATACTCGTCGTAATGATGGACGCGCTGCATGATGAGCATGCGGTCTTGGAATATGTTGCTGAGGGTTCTCTTTTTCTCATCTTCTTTCATCGCAAAATTGCGCAGTAACACAACCAGCATGAAATTCAAGACAACATAGACGCACAAAATAAAGTACGTCATGTAGTACATGAGTGCAACACCAAATGAGCTCACATGAAGAGACGCATAGAAGACTTTCCATGTGTCGCCCCCGCACGAAATCTTGAAAAGCGTGAGCATACTGTCTCCGAAGGTGTTGAAATGCGATCGCATGGAGAGAGGAAACCTCCCTCCAAAGAGATTCATGCCGACGATAGCAAACAAGCTGTTGACCAGGAGCTGAAAGAGAGCGAGGCTCAGAAAAGCGGGTACGCTCGCAATAACGGCGTCAAGAACATGAAGTAGTTCATTCTTCTTCCTGATAACCCGAAAAGGACGGACGAGTCGAAATAGGCGAAGCACAAAAATCGCGCGCGTGTAAGTATCGCTATACAATACGATAGACGTAAGGAGGCAAAAGTACTCGATGAATGCACACGCGAGAATAAGAAAGTCGAGACGATTCCAGGGATTCTTGAGGTAGTTCACTAGTCCTCCCGCGCTTCCACAAACAACGAAGAACTCTGCGGCGTAAATGATGACCAACAAATTTTCAGCTGTATACAGTTTGGTCGCGTAGTCGCTGGGCATGCCATGGTATTCCATTGCATAAAGTACACTGTTCGTGAACACTATACAGTTCATAAAGTGTTCAAAAATCGGGGAGTCACAGATTGCACATAATTTCGCCATGAAGTCTCCGTTTGGGTGGATCAAGTAGAAAACTTGCTCGCGATGTAGACGTATGCGCGAGAAGAACGTGTCTTCGTGTTCGTTTGTAGCGAAGAGAGGCGAATGAAGAACACGCTCCCTGACGTTGATCTGGTAGCCATTCCACTTGGCAAGAAGGAGCGCTACTATATCGGGAAAATTCTTTGTAGCTGATGGGAACTGAATCCTGTTTTTCTTTTCATACGCCTCCATTTTCTTCTGCCGTTCCTCCTGCTTCTGAGATCGGCGGTATGTTACGTTGATGTAGCTCCCACGAACGATCCCAACGAAGAGAGAAAGTATCATGTAAGACACAAATACCATCAGACCGATGAAGTAGATGATTGCAAAGAAGGACGTCGATTGCATGGCTCCGTCGATTGACGAGCCGAAACCGGATCGCAAAGATATCAAAAACACAGTCAAGAACGATGCTTCGAAAGAATGGAAGCCAGTGTAACCACCATTTGGTGGTGTCATAGCTACGCATTCGTGAGGTGGTTTGCATGTACTCTCTTTCGTGTGGCAAAACTTCAGCGGAACAGCAGCGATATACTCCTTTGTTGACGTTGAAGCAGGGGCCATGAACGTCCCAGAGGATACAGCCAATGCACATCGATGTTCCAGCGAGTCGTTGAATAGGTACATTCCGAGAATCGCAAACAGGAACAAGTAGTAGCAATAGCAGAGCACAGCGTTCCCCGCCATAGGAAGAGATGATAAGAATGTCTCCACGACTTCGTGGAACCCCTTCCAGTTTTTGAAAAGCCGCACACCACGAAACAGCCGCAGAGAGAGCATATTGAAACCAGACAGCGCCGAGCTCGGCGAGATTGCCAGCCAGCTGATGAGAACGACCACAAAGTCAAACACGTCCCACTTGTGCCGCAACAAGGGGTGCAATCCTTCTAGTCCAATCACTTTGGTAATTTGCTCGATCGTCAGCAATATTAGTAGGGCAACTTCGAGTGGCGACAAGTTCTCCGTCATCTTGGGCTTGGTGTTTACTAGTAGCAGATCATCTTCATCAAGAATGAACGGGCGGAGTGCGATGAACACCATGTTCACGACGACGACGACGAACACGAGCACGTCGAACGACGGGTGCGACACGAGCTGATAGCAACGCGTGGACCATCCCGTCGGGAGAGCAATATCGGTGGCGTCATTGTACAGATCGATGGTTCCCGACAAGTTTGCCTCAGCCAAGAAAAAAGACATGGCCATGTCACGCGTCGCGGGGTCTTCGAACTCAATGTCGAAGGTATACAATGATGCAGCGGCGCAGGGCGCTAACGGATTTCTCGCTTCAGTAGCGGCAACAACAGCAGCAGACGATGTCGTCGCGCTGATGTCGTGGCGTGAGTGGCGTATTTGCACCGTCGAGAGCAATGATAAACAGCAGTCGTCACTGTGCGGCAGGTCTTCTGGGTCGACGTACTTAATGGTACGGATGAGGTTGGTCGTCTGGCGGCCCTCACGCACAGCACACACGTCGCTCAGGTTGATCTGCGCGTCGCGCTGCTGGAAGTGGCGCAGGCGGTTGCCGTTGGTCCACACGAGCGTCACTTTGTCCTGGCGTAGCTCGAGCATGCCTGGCAGGGGTTCCCCACGCTCGCCGTGGTACATGACTGGCACTTGGCCATCACGCAGGCGATCGCGGAACGCGTCAAGCATCTTTTCTTCTTCGTCGCCGTACATGCGCGTCGCCTACTCGAGCATTCCTCTGTCTTGAAGTCGTTTCCTTTACGCGTTGTGGAGCCCGTAGACCGCCCGTGAACGCGCCAACTGGCCACCACACAGGATAGACGTGTGTGCTAGCGAATGAGTCGCAGGAATCACGTGCCACACCACGGGATGCGTCGCATATAGCGCCGCCAAGTTCACCTTCCACCCGGCTTCCCCGTCATGTGCGCTCGATTTAGAAGGGAGAAGCCAGCAGTTTCACCGCCCAACCATCCTTTTCGACCAATCATACAACTGAAAGAATAGTTTTGACCAATGGAACGATAGTACACAAATGCGGTTTCCTTTCCCTGACCCTGGTGGTACTGGGGAAACATTGCATGAAGCGGGTTAATGCGGACGGGCGAGGGACGTGAGCGGCGTCAAGCGACCTCCTGAGGCATCACAGCAGCACGATACCGGTACTAGTCGATGTGCAACGTTGCGGCAGTTTGATCGGTGTCTTGGGTGTTCCATTTGGACATTGCGATGGCGAGTAATCGGCGACGGAATGTGGGTCAACCTGCGCCGTTGTTATCATCCCAGTCGTTGCCGCAGCTCCAGAGCTCTGGAAGCGACGCCGCTGCTGCAGTGGCAACGAAATGCCGTGGTGAGTTCTGTCGTATCGCGCCAGTCGCACTTCCCGGTCTCTATAGCGACACCACAGTTCAGGCGAATGACGGAGAGTCAGACGGTAATGGTGACGCCTCCAAGGAGCGTGGAGCCGTGCTGCCAGACGACGGCCAGCGATACAAAATAAGTAACAACAATCTGCTGCTTGCACGCGCCGAGATGCCTTTTCTTCTTGGAGAAGTGACCGTGAAGCCAGGTGATGATGTTGCGTTGCAATGGCAAGAAACCGACAACGTGCATCGAACAGAACTTGGACGCAACAACCCGACGGCGTACTACAAACAAGTGTCTGTGTGCAAAAACTGCCACCGCATTTACTCGGATCTTGCCATGTTTCGTGAGCTTGGCTTCCGTCCTCAGAAGACTGCGTGGGGAATAACGGATGGAGACAAGATCAAGAAGAACACGTTGAAAACCAAGAAATCGACAGGCAAAGAGAAGCGCCTAGCGGGTACGAACACAAACACATTATCCCCGGAAGATGATGGCTCAGCGTTCTACGACCAGCTCTTCCTGGCTGAGCTTGCCAAACATTCAGAGGCCGATGACGAAATGACCAAGTCAGAGAGATCGATACCATCTTCTCGCTCTGAAAGCGAGCCACCTGGCCAAAATCGATCATCACTCAAGCCGTCCACTGATCTGTTGCCAGCACTGACTGCATCCGTAAAGCAAGCACCCACGATTGGTGGACTAGTGAAGCCAAGAAAGGTGGCAACACCTCAGACAGAAGAGTCGGTACCTAGCAACCAGCAGAATGTCACTAAGAGTGTCATTCGACAGCATACCAATGATATGACCACCATCCAGCAACTCGAGAACACCATCCAATTTCTGCGAGATGAGTTATCGAGGGAGCAATCGAGGTGTGTCAGTGTCGAGAGTCAAAACACGCTTCTGGAGCAAAAGCTTGCGCAAGCTCAGCTCACTATCCAAGCCAAAGACGACGAGTTTCGGAAGAAATTACTCGAAGTTGAGCTCGAATCAGTCGGTAGGAAGATGAACTCCTCAAAGACTCGGGATGGTGTAAACCCAGCATCTACGTCGGCAGCTGAAGTCACAAATCTCATTGAAACCATTGACTCCCTGAATACACAACTTGATCAGGCGAATTCTGAGCGTGATAAAATGCGGAAAGAATTGCTTCAGAACCATCAAATTGAAGTGAAGCGACTTCACGACAAGTACCAGATCGAGATGGAAACACTGCGACTCAGCGAGCACTCGGCAAAGGAGCAGGCAGAAGCTGCGCATATGCAGATGAATCACTTGCAAAGCGAAGCACAAGTGTCACTATCTCAAGCAAGAAGTGCAAAGGCTGCCTTGGATGAGCTTACCAAAAGTAGGCTACCGTTACTCGAAGAAAAAAACCATCGCCTAGAGCGACAGCTTGCTGAGCTGAAAGCCAAAACACAATCCACTCTGTCAGCAACTAGCTCATCGGCATCGGTACAAGATCCAATAGCGATTGAGAAACACCTCACCAACAAGATCGAGTACCTAAAAGCACAGCTTGCATCTGAGATGAAGTGCAAAGAAGAGCTCGGAAGCCATCTTGCGCAGATCACTGCATCGTTGGAGCAACTGAAAAAGGAGAAACGAGCCGCTTTACTCGAACAAGAAGAGGCACATAAACGCCATCTGGAACGCGTCGAGTCGAACTTCTCTCAAGAGAAAGAAGTCCTTTCTGCTCAGCTCGCTAGTCTACAGGGGAAAATCACTATGCTGCAAGCAAATGTCACTGACCTCGTTCAAGAGCTGACATTGTGGAAGTCGAGGGAAGCGAACTCGAAGCTGTCTCTCGAGAAGCTTGCAGAAGAAAATGTCCGGTTGACCAGGCAGATCGTTGATCTTGAGGGGCACATTGAAACCTTCCAAGAAGAACGAAAAAGGGAGGGTGTCGTGAGTGCAAAAAATGCAACCGAAGAAACCCAACGAATGCAGATGGAAGCACTTTTACGAAGACTCGATAATGAACGACAGTATTTGAAGAATCAGGTCGACCACGAGACAGAGCTTAAGACCCAGAGCCAAAGACAAGTTCAAGAGTTAACGCACGAGCTGCAGGAGCTGAAGATATCCACCGAGGAGTTGACGAAACTCGCAGAGCATAAGCTCAGCACGTTGTCGGCAGAGAAGGCGAACACTGAGCGTCAACTTCGTGATGAGAAAGCAGCCCTGGAAGAGGGTAAGATCATGATTGCACGGCAACTAAAAGATCTCCAGGTCAAGTTCATGCAGGCGAGAGAGCAGTCTCTCTTGGAGAAGGACGAGCTGGAAAAAACCCGTATTGAGTTGAATGAGGTGAAAGCCCAGCTTATATCTACACGGGAAGAAGTGGTAAAAGAAAAGGAATACGGTAAATCATCGAGCGAGAGAATGTCTAAGGCCTTGACTACCATCAAGAGTTCCTTGAAGGCAATGGAAGAGGAAAAAAATACCCGCATCCGACGTTTGGAGGAAGAGAACGGGATGTTTATGCAGAGGCTAGCCAAAGCGCAAGGTGAACTCTTGGTGTTGGAGAGTAAAACAACGGAAGACAAACATGGTATCCGACGGCACCACGCACTGCTACGATTGTTACATGTCACCAGCCAAAAGCTGGAAGTGCGTCATGTGGCGTGTAAGGCGAATGCATTTTCGAAGCTTCAGCTTGTTTCTTCTACAAGAGCAACCATAGCGCGACTACAACAAGTTCACAAAGCGACTGTATCCAACATTGAAGAAAGACTTAGGCGCGAATTCATGGATAACTGTGACGAGCTGACGCAACGGCTCAACAATGAGCGTGAAGTATCACTGAATGAGTCGAAGACGCTTTTTGAACGTGAGAGAAGTGAGCTTCGACAATACTATGAGCAAGAAAGATCACAACTCGAGGAAGACTTGCGCCATATTCACACCAAACAAATGCAAGAATTAGAGGAGCAATACGAATTCACGATCAAATCAATAGATGAACAATCGGCTGCAGCTCTTGGTGCGCTTCAAAATAGGTGTGATGCGCTACAAGATGAGCGAGATGAAGCTCGAGCAGCGTTCGCTGAAGCCCGTGCTCGTTGCGAGCAAATAGACGCAAAGGTCGAGGTCCAGCGTGATGCCGTCTTCTCGGAGTTCCGGCAAAAAGAGGAAGCGTGGCTTGCTGAGAAGAACGCTATGACGGATCACTACGAAGAGATTGTGCAAAAGATGAAAGATGAGATGTTCCATCTTGAGGAGCGTCTTCGCCAGGAACATGATACTGAGCTCAAGCAACAACTTGCGAAGCTCCACTCCGACCACTCGGTCAAACTCAACAGTATTCGTGAGCAGCTGCTAACCGAAGCATCTAGTATTGAGCACGAACTTCGTGACCAACACCAGGCAGAGTTGATCGCACTCCAGCGACAACATGAAGCTGACATGGATCGCGAAAGGCACGAGTTTACGAGTCGTTTACAAATGGAAGTAGAGACTGAGCGTGTGGCTCATGAGCAGAAGCTGAAAGCTGCTCTGGATCTTGTTGAATCGAAGACTAGAGGGCATTTTGAGATAATGCAAAAAGAGATGAATGATCGAAAGGCTACAGCTCTTCTCCAGTGTACGGCTAAGTGGCAAAGAGCAATGGAGGAGTTACAAGCAAGGCTCGAAATTGAGAAGAAAGCGGCATATGATAACGGTCTTCAAGATCGAGAAAACGAGTGGCAGCAAGCCGCTATTCAAATCAAACAGAAGCAAAAGGAGGAACTTGAGATTGTTCAAAAGGAGGCGGTGAAGGCCATCAGTGCAGCTGAAGAGCGACACGGGATGTTGCTGGAAGCACAAACTGCACAGCTGCGCGAGGATTTTGAAGTGAAGCTTAAACAAAGCAAAGTACAGCATATGTGTAAAATGGTCGAGGCCCAAGAGACAAAATATCGAAGCGAATTGGCGAGGGCGTTAAAGGACCAAGAAGAAACACTCTCTCAGCGTCACAGGAATGACTTGCAAAATGCGCTAGACGAGCTCGCAGATGACCACCGAGCTGACGTAACCCGTCTCGAAGACTTACACAAGACGGCTCAAGAAACCTTGTCACGAGAGTATCAGGCTCAACAGGAGGAGCTCGTTCGTCAGCTTGAAGATGAGTTCAACATGAAGATTGATGCGCTGCGCAAAGAGCATATATCTGCAGTGGATGATGCGCTCAGCCGGCAGCATACACAGCTCTTTATTCAGTTTGAAAACGAGAAGCGTGAGATGCAATCAGTCTTCAGTGACGAACTTGCCACAAAATTGAAGGAGCTGGAAGAGCGCCTCACTAACGAACAAGAAGAAGCGATAAGTCAGGTACAAGAGGACTCGGAGAGGCTGATTGAACAAGTCGAAGTTGCAATGAATGAACTAAAGAAGCAAAAAGAGGCGCTTGAGAATGAGCTTACGAGACTTAGGGCGGCATTAGAGGAAGCAGAAGATGCCCATTTTGACACAGAGGAAAAGACAAAGAAGCAACAGAAGCTGATGGCATTCCACATAATGTCGCTGATAATGCACGCGAAACGAGCTATGGAGAAGGCGCACAACGCGCACGCGGAACGACTTACGGATATTCAGAACAAGCACAATCAACTTGACGCAAGCATTCAACGCGAAAAGCACCAGTGGAATCACGATCTCGCTCAAGTGCGGGACTTGTGGTCCCAACTTCAGTCACGTCACAACGAAATGATGCAGACGCTGACTAACTACAAACGCGATGAACTCGTGGCACATCGAAGCGCAAGCTCAGTGCTCTCGAATGAGATTACGATTGTCACAAAACAAATGGAAGAGGTATCTGACATGAAGAAGGGGCTGGAAAAAGAAATCGAGCAGCTACACGCCGAGGCTCAGAACGTCGAGGCAAATCTGCGTCAACTGATGGTGCACAGCTCATCGAATATTTCCTCAACCAGTCATTCTGGAGGAGCCGATGGCGGTCTGAACATGGCGGTCGTCGCGAAAAAGCGGCGCCTGAACGAAGAGTTTGAAGCGCTTTTGGAGCAGGTCGAAAAGAAAAAAGCGGAAGTTCGCAACATCGACAACACGCTCGCGTCATTGCGGCAGCGCAAGGAAGAGAAAGAAGTTGATTTAAAGGCTATGGAGCGGAAACTGGTGGAAATCCTCGTTGGGCAGCAAAAGCAGATGCTTACACTGCTGACGGCGACTCGAGAAACACCAGTCCCGTCGATCCTCGCTGCATCGACGGTCAGCGCTGGCTAAGAAGACTCTGCCCGACTGATTCTATGCGCTCGACCCCGAGCTCTCTGTCACGACAGCAGCAGCCTTCTCCGCTTCCCATCGCTTGCGTGCCTCTGTCTCCACGAGTACACGCACCTGAACAATAACCATCTTGTCAGCACATTCCGAGATCACCGAAGAGCTCCTCATGCATGATCTTACCCGTCGCTCCTCGATGTACTTGGACTGCAGATAGAAACCAAGATACGCGCCACCGAAGCCACCCACCAATGCAAATAGTGCGCGTCCGACTGAGCTGCCGCCGCCCACATTCACGCCGCCACGCGCTGGAGGCGTGTAGCCGCCGCCAGGAGCCGACATGATGATCGATGCCGAGATGCTGCTGCGTCTGTCTGGCCTGGCGCAGTTGATAACCATCCTTAATAGAAGGCGGTGTCGTATTGAAGTCTTCTATGTGGTCGACATCAAAATGAACTACCGTAATCTACGTTTTTAATTTCGTAATCTTGTTTTGTTGAGGATCTCGCGTAAATTACAAACACATGGGAAGATTCCGATGAGCAGTCGCGACGGATGGATCATGAGCCCAGAGGGCGACGCATGGCCGCCATGCTCAGCCGTCCATTGCGGGGACGCAGTGGCTGCTCACACGAGGCGGCGCGCCGACCTCTTGCGTCGTTGGAGATGGAGATGCACAGCTTGTGGCGCTAGCGAGACGATCGGGAACGGACGGACGTGCGGCTGCTCAGGTGCGCTCTGATCCACAGAATCACTGTCGACTCACTCTGCCAAGAAGTGGTTTGCTTGGGTGCTCTGCTCCGCCTATGAGTCAGTTTCGATTTCCAGTGGTGCCCGCAGTCTCCTCTTCCTCCGCTCAACGAAGCTTCTACGATGGTGTGGTCCCCAGTTCGCACTTTGCTTATCGGTGCCGGTCTTCTAGGTGCAGCCACTGCAGCTGACACGTGGGGCTACCATGAAGATCGCGCGGACCAGCTTGGTCCGTCACGGTGGGGAGAAATGGCTCCAGCGTGCAATGGCTCGCACCAGTCGCCGATCAACATATTCTACCGTGGACGGGATGTGGTCGACCTCTGGGGTACCACCAACGTCGCCCCACTGAAGTTCCACGGCAACTGCAAGAACTTCAACCTCAAGACCCTCGAGGACCTGTACAAGTGGGAGTTCCACGGCGAGAACGGTGGGTTAACATGGCATAAATGCCGTGGCGTTGTTGACTTATGATTTGCATCTGTGCATTGCAGCCTGCAAGGTTTCACTCACTCTTCAGGATGGAAAGACATACACACTGGCGCAGTTCCACGTCCACACCCCATCAGAACACACTATCTACGGACACCACTACAGTGGTGAGATTCACTTTGTCCACAAGGAAGACGGCGGCAGCGGCCTGCTGGTCACCGGTCTTCTTCTAAGCGCGAAGCCTGATATGCCTGAGAATGCGTGGATCGAGGATGTTTGGCGCTCAATGAACGAAGGTGATGAGAATGCCGCCGTCCCAGTCGAGTTCTCGTGAGTCTTTACTCTGCTTCGTATTCGACTCTCGGCTGGGCCTCTGATCATTGACTTCTGTTGTATATAGTCTCAACTACGTGGACCTGCTCAACGCAGTCGTCGCCAAGAGCCACCTTTTCAACTACCAGGGTAGCCTCACGACGCCGCCATGCAGTGAGATTGTCAACTGGTGGGTCATCAACAACCCGCTGCACATCTCATTCTCTGAGTTCGACCGTCTCGCCGAGAAGTACCGTGACCGTCCTGCCGCCGACGATGGCACCGATAACCGCCCTACGCAACCCCTCAACGATCGTGAGGTGTTTTACTACTGAGCATGCTGCGTTGAGCTCTTCTTCGCCGTCTTCGCCCCTGTTGCGTGGATCAGTTAGCCTATTCTGAAACTGAAAATAAACAAATTGAGCATTTGTGAAAATTGATTTGACAAAACAGGGTGCATTTGAACCAGTGCCCATCTCCACAATTGGGTAATCATGCAATGATCGATTTTGGGAGAAAATATAACTGAAGAGAGAATAACTCAGCTGTTTGTGCGCCTCCACCGACCAGGATGATTGCCTTCCTGTCGACGAACGAGAGTCCGTCTTCTCACTTCACTTCTGAACTTGCTTGCATCAAGAGAACAGCAATGACCGCCCCAGCCGCGCGCAGACAATTACCAAGCGGACACTCGATTCCAGTTCTCGGGCTCGGTGTTTTCCAGAGCCGACCAGGTGATGAGACGTACCGGGCAGTTCTCAGCGCCTTGAAGATGGGATATCGCCACATCGACACGGCCGAGGGCTACGATAATGAAGCGGATGTGGGCCGAGCTATTAGAGACTCCGGTATCCCACGAGATGAGATTTTCGTCACCAGCAAGTACATGTCGGGATCGTGGACATACCATGACATGTTCCGTGCTGTTCAACAGAGTGTCCAACGAATCGGTGGGCATGTTGACCTCTTTTTAATGCATGCACCTGGCAATTCCTTTCGTCGAGCTGACGCATGGAAGGCGCTCGAAGATGCACAGAGCCAAGGCCTCGTGCGCGACATCGGGGTGTCAAATTTCGGCGAAGCCCACTTGAAGAAGCTCGCGGAAACGTGGCGTGTCAAGCCAGCGGTCAATCAGATCGAGTTGCATCCATGGCTCGGTCGTCGAGAAACTGTGCAGTTCTGCGAATCCCAAGGGATCTTGTTAGAAGCCTACTCACCTCTGGCGCGTGCGTACAAACTGAAGGACCCGGTTGTCTCAGAAATTGCTGCACAACACAGGGCCACGTCCGCTCAGGTGCTGATCGCATGGAGTTTAGCGAAGGGGTTCATCTCCATCCCAAAGTCTGTTAAGGTTGAACGCCAACAGGAAAATCTGGAAGCTCTCAATCTGAAGCTGACGGAAGAGCAGATTACGAAACTAGATGGGTTAGACAAGTACTTGGTCACCTGCTGGGACCCAATCCGCGACCATCCTGTGTAAATCCAATAGACTTCCCAACTCAACCTGATCACTTTGTGTACCTGAAGTCGGCCATTATTGGAGCAGAAGCAAAGCATACGACGAGGCAGCCTTTTGGTTAGTGCTCCGTGAGACGACGGTGCGAGATGCGTTGAAGTGGAGTCTGTGATGAGGTAATCCAGACCCGTGATTGTATTTCATAGGAAATAAAATATAATATTTCGAAACAGACGAGCGATGACGTCACACGCTGATTGGATGCTCATCCTCGATAAGACCTTATATTGGCTGATTATCAACCAATGAGCAGCACCATCATCAATCAACCGTTGTGTCTGTAATCACGGGGACACGAATCCCCAGTCTTCAATCGGCACACAAGGCACCAGAACCCAAGAGATGGCGGCACCAATCGCGATCAAGACACTGCGCAGCGGCCGTCCAATCCCCGTAATTGGACTCGGCGTGTACCAGAGCGAGCCAGGCGCGGAGACCTACAACGCCGTGCTCAGCGCACTCAAGCTCGGCTACCGCCACATTGACACAGCTCAGTTCTACCGTAACGAGGCGGACGTGGGTAAGGCCATCAAGGATGCCGGTGTGCCTCGCGAGGAAGTGTTTGTGACCAGCAAGTACTTTGCTGGCGAGTGGAGCTACGATGATGTCTTGCGTGCGGTCAAGGAAAGTGTGGAGCGCGTCGGCGGTGGCTACATTGACCTGTACTTGCTGCACGCACCAGGAAGCCCAGTCAACCGTGCTGATGCGTGGCGTGCGCTTGAAGACGCACAAGCGCAAGGCCTGCTGCGTGATATTGGTGTATCGAACTACAGCGAGGCGCACTTGAAGAAGCTGGCCGAGACCTGGCGCGTCAAGCCAGCAGTGAACCAGATTGAGCTTCACCCATGGCTCACACGTAAGGACCTCGTGAAGTACCACGAGGAGCAGGACATCTTGCTCGAGGCCTACTCTCCTCTGGCCAAGGCGTACAAGCTGAAGGATTCAGTTGTGAACGAGATCGCGACGGCTGTGAACGCTACGCCTGCTCAAGTTCTCGTGGCGTGGAGCCTCGCGAAGAACTTTATTACCCTCCCGAAGTCAGTGAACCCAGAGCGTCAGCAGCAGAACCTTGATGCGTACAAGGTGCAGCTCAGCGCAGAGCAGGTCGCCAAGCTCGACGCTCTGGATGAGTACTTGACCACCGGCTGGGATCCAATCAAGGACCACCCAGTGTAAGCTTCATGGCGCGACGCTTGGGGTGCATACGCTGTAGCACGCAATGGAACTTTTGAATGTTTACCCGTGAATATACTGCATAATGAGCATGAAGCTTATCCGCGTTCTTCGCGTTCCTCATCACCCTCACAACCACAACTACACTACTGAGATAGTCGATTTGATGTTTTCGTAATTTACTTTCCCCGTAAACTACGAAAAAGGGTTGTACGAAGAGTGTAGGTCACTTCAACATTCGGCGATGGAAACGATGGAGGTCAAGCTGGCACAAGTACGCGCGCTGGTGGAAAAGCGGTAGGAACATGGAGATGAACAGGCAGAGTAAGAAGGACACTGACAGGGAGTGTGGAGGCGGTGTGAAGCGCGGGAGTTGCGGCAGCAGAACGCGGTACAGGAGCACCGGCTGCAAGCACTGGAGGCTGTGTTGAAGACCAAGTTGGTGCCCATACGTGCGCAGCATGAAGCAGAGAGTCGCCACCTTGAGTTAGAGATTATCAAAGTAGATATGGAAGTCGAGGCAGCTCGCGCTGAGAGAAAGAAACGGGAGGAGGCTCTGGCAGCGCTGGTGGACATAACCGACAAGAAGGAACGACAGAAGAAGATGCTGGAGGAAATGTATGTGTTAGACGGCGTGCTGTTGGTTGTCAGAACTGGGGGTGAGGATGAACCCTGTTTGTCCAGGATTCAGTCGCTTCGACTTCTACGAGAGGAAATCCAATCAGAAATGCTTCAGGATATAGAGGAGTTGAAAACAGACAATTACCTACAGAAACCCGACACAAGAGAACAAGGAATGAAAAGTCGATTGGCAACTCTCGATAGGCTTATCGAAGCTGCAAAGGTGAGTAGATATGTGTGAACGTATAGCTGACATCGAAATTTAATGTAACATTGATGCGCAGAAGAGAAATGAGAGCATCCGCTCTCGAATTGGCTCAATGAAGGGACGCAAGCACGGGCAAGAAACCAAACACCAATCCAAGGTTACACATCAGTGGCGAGAAATGAAATCAGACCGCCAAAGTTCAAAGTCACTGGCTGAAGGCAAGAGAGTCGTGGCAGCTAACCTAGAGGAGAGAGTTGATGCGATTCTGCGGGAGCTTGATGACATGTCAAAAAGGTGATCATCTCGGCCAAGAAGTTAAGTTTCAAGCCTCAATACACTCGGCTAAAAATGAACGTCATTTTCAACGAGATCGGTGCAGTTCCGATCATTAGGTGATATGCAGATGTCATTAAGTCGGTATGATGCAGGTCTCTCTCGGCACAGGCGCGGCTACGGGGACACGAAAACTACGTTCGACCGCAGTCTACCGGCGGACATGAAAAATAACGCAGGAACTATGGCTCCAAAGAAGCTGCAGTGCTTCTCTGTCGCGTGCCATGGTACGTTTACATGCTGGTGCTTAGGAGAACCGTCGATGATAAGCATTATACTTGTTGGGAGATATGCCGCATCTCGAGTTTGGTGATAAGATCGTCCTACCGGCGGTGCGCATTGGTTTCCTCTCTCCGTTGATTCACCGACTAACCAATCTCTCAACTCAGAAAGTTCTCTTAGAGCTCCAATGTTTGAAAGTCCCAACACCGATGCTCTTCCATGTGGGTCACTAAGATTACTCATCGTTTACCATATCATTAATCCTCCATTGTGCGTCAGATACGACAATTTGCTCAAAAGGCGGGTTGTGAGACATCGCACTATTGCTCGGTACAAGAATTCAGTGCCTCAGACGGTCAGGTCTTCATTCCGTACTGGATGATGCAGAACCTTCAGATCAATGAAGGACAGGACGTGGTTATCACTCACGTGCGAGATATACCACGAGGAATTTATTGTCGTCTTCAACCCGAAGACGCCTTATTTCTCGACGTAGCTGCAGAAATCGGACCAAAGTTGCTCATGGAATCGGCGCTCCGTCGATACTCAGTATTGGGTGTGAATCAGACCGTTATCATCGATCATGGCAACAGCAGGCATTACGTCAAAGTTATTGAGCTCAAACCAGGCACAGTTGTGAGTCTTCTGGGTGACGTTGATCTAGAGCTCGACTTCGCAGTTCCGCCCCAGACAGATATTAGGCGGCAAAGACCACAAGGCGGAGCTCAAACAGTCGATGAAGAATCTACCTCAAACACCCAAATTGATACTGTTTTGCTGTCTAGACCCGCAGAAGGCCGGAGACAACAATTGGGAAACATCATTCATCCCAAGCCGTCAGTTTCTCGGGCCTCAGTATCCAGAAGGAACATGAAGCTTGGAACGAACTCATTCCACAATGCAAAGAGAAAAATTCAGTCGGCTAGATTACAAGGTGATCTCACATTAGACGAAATATCAAGGAAGGCCGACACGGAAGCGCTTGGTAAAGACATCAGGCTAGCACAAGCAGCATTTACATCAACCGGATATCGGCTTGGAGGCATTTCTCCGTCTGCACTGGCTACAGCTTTGCCTGGTGGTACTGCCCAGGTTGGTATTGTTCAGGAACCAGGAGGTCCTGGATCGCAATCACACCTGCCTTCAGTGAATACTCAGAGACCATCTGGAGTATCTTTAAAATCGGAACCGATAGGCGCGATTTGTTCTCTCTGTCTAGCCGAGGTAGCCACAAGCAACCTGGAATTACATGCTCTCAGATGTGCACGGAATCCATCTTACCACAAGGTAGCGGCCTCAAGGTGATGGATAAATTTCGCTTACTCATCATGGCTATTGTTCAGTTCAAGTGCCCAGTCTGTCTCGAGAACGTCTTCAGGCGAGACGAGGCGAACCATCTCCACTGCAACGAGTGTGATGGACTCACCACCAGTAAATCGGAGCTCGAGAATCATATTCTTGAGACTCATTCAAGGGATCATTCATGTGTTGATTGCGGGATGAAATTCACCAAAGTGGCCTTAGATATGCACCACAGGGCCTCCTGCACCGAAACGCTTGAACTGGTACGTAGTCATGACACTGTCACGAAATCTTCCGCTTACCGAAACGCCGTTAGTGCACAATGTGTGGCTTTAAGGTCAAACGAAGGGACATGGAGAGCCACAAACGTGCGTGTTCGAGTCGAACCGACCGATGTGACATCTGTTCCAAGTACATCAAAATTGTTGACCTAGAGCAACACACTATCGCTTGCATCTCCGATCGTGAAGCTCAACACACACACAACATTACTAGAAGTGTTCCATCCAACCAACACGACGAAGATCCTGGCGTCTCTCTTGATGTCGCACTTCAATGCGCATACTGCCAACAATGTAAGTTCATCGATCCCAGGCAACTCGAGCGTCACATGAAGCAAGAATGCCGTATTGCGCGATCCTTCCAAGCACCACTCTCCTTACTCAAAGCGATGCCTGTCAGTGAGCCGCAAGGCGACGTGCGGTCCATAATCCAAGGAAAGCTCAAGCGCCGAGCCGACGTCCACCGCATCACCGACAGCGCCTCCGCTCTGCCCATCGATCCATCCCTTCTTCACAACTCAAAAGCCAACAACCAGCGCGACGTCACTGAACCTCTAGTGCGTATACCTGCATCCAAGCCAAAGTCCATCTCCATGATTAAGACAATCAAGCCAAAGTTGCAGCCCACCACCACTCGCCAGCCATGTCCGCGGCGGCCAGTTCACCTCGAGGCCATCTCCAGCGCCCCAATCCAGCTCGTCATAGCAAACTCGGGCACTACGGCACCACCAATCCCCACTAAAAGGCGCACTACAGCTCCGCGTCGCCCACACGGCGCTGTCTAATCATCATCACCTCCCGTGAGCATCTGCGCTTCCGGCCGTAGCTCCTCATTATCGTTCCCGCCTCGATCCTCTTCGCATTTTATCCAATCACGTGTCCCGCCCAGATGGCCGCTCAGATCTGGTAGTATACAGTTACTCCTATAAACCTCTAATGTCGCCCTGCCCCTGAATCATTTCCCTCCTCACCGTTTTGGCGCGCTTTTCCGACGCCCCTCCCGCGAGGAGCTCCTGAGCCATTGACCATCCACACGCGAATTCACCGCCGCCCTCTCAAGCGCTTCTCCTGCTCGCCACCATGTTCGAGGCTCGTCTCCCACAGGGCCGTATCGTCAAGCTCATTGTTGAGGCCATGAAGGACCTCATCTCCGAGGGCAACCTTGACTGCACCAAGTCGGGCATCGCCCTGCAGTCGATGGACGGCTCGCACGTGTCGCTCGTGTCGCTGCTGCTGCGCGCTGAGGGCTTTGAGCACTACCGCTGCGACCGCAACATTTCGCTCGGCATTCAGACGGCGTCGCTCTCGAAGATTCTCAAGTGCTCGGGCAACGATGACGCGCTGTCGCTCTCGGCCGACGACAATGGCGATGCGCTGAACATCATGTTCGAGGCTGCCTGTACGTAGCTAGCGATGCTCCTCGTGATGATGGTGCTGTGACTGTGACTGATGGATGCGCGATTGCCTGTTGATACAGCTGGTGACCGTGTGTCCGACTTCTCGTTGAAGCTGATGGACATTGACAGCGAGCACCTCGGTATTCCGGGTACTGAGTACATGGCCACCGTGCGCATGCCAGCGTCCGAGTTCCAGCGCATCTGTCGTGACCTGCAGACGATGGGTGACACTTGTACCATTTCGGTGGGCAAGGAAGGTGTCAAATTCTCGGTCTCCGGTGATCTCGGTGCCGGTAACATCACTCTGAAGAACAACACGGCTGCTGAGAAGGAGTCGGACCGCGTGATCATCACGATGGAGGAGCCAGTCGAGCTCACGTTCGCTCTTCGCTATTTAAATATGTTTGCCAAGGCCACGCCGCTGTCCGAGACCGTGACGCTGTCCATGTCGCCAGGCATCCCGATCGTTGTCGAGTACCCAATTGGCGACATTGGCTACATGCGCTTCTACCTCGCGCCAAAGGTCGAGGAGGAAGACTAAGCCTCCACCTCCCCATCTCCCATATAGCAGTCAGTAGAAAACCCAAGAATCGCCGCAAGGAATTGCTTGCGCGATAAATGTATTCTTCACGCAAGACGCTCGTCGCCTTTTGATCTCTAATTAAGCAATTCTCAGAATGATACCATAGGGCTAATGATTACCCAGTGGCGCAAAGCATAGTGGTGGCAGACGAAGCAATTGAGAAAACTGAAAATGCAATGTATAGGAGTCGGGAGGTAAAGGGGGCTGGCTGCCTTACTGGGCCCATTTCTGAAGGTTCGAGAACGTAACGTAGAAGAACGTGAGCACGCCGATGACGATGACCAGCACGTCCATGATCTTCTCGACGAGAGTCGTCTTCTTGGCTAACTTGAGGTAGAACAGCGGTGGGTACACAAAGCTCAAAGGCACTGAACACATACGCCAGTACGTCAGTTTTCAGTCCAGTCATGAAGTGAGGGACACGCGCCAGTAACTCACCACAACAGAATGCACCGACAATAGAGACGAAGAGATCGAGATGGTCCTGGCCGAAGTACGCGATAGCGATGGTCACGAGGACGATGAACGCACGGAAAAGGTTCTTCTCGAGCTTGAGGCCGGACGCGCGCTTGGGGAAGCCCAACATCTCCTCCATGATTTTCACTGCTGGGAAGAGGAAGAGCGGGTACGAGAGCAGCTGAGCGATCGAGTAGCCGAACTGCACGGAGATGGACCATCCATTGCGAGGCAGTGACGACGTGACCATCGGCTGGATCGAGGCACCAAATGCGGCGTAGTTGATACCAGCGAAGAAGCAGTAGAAAATGAGGAGGCCCACGACCGTAGCGCTGAGGAGGATCGGGAACTTGGCCTGACGCGACTTGTTAAGCGAGCTCTGCGTGGGCAGCACAAGTCCAATACCCTCGAACGTGAAAATCGCCGTGCCAATGAACACTGGGTAGTCCTGCTTGTTAAAGTACTGCACCTCCTGCACGCCCTCGGTGGCAAGCACCGAGAAGCTGTTGCCCAGCACATAAGCCAAACCGTAGAGGATGAACACGTCGGCAATGAGGTTGCTGATGGAGAAGTAGCTGATATAGCGAATCCATGACAACGGGATGTACACGAGGATCTGAAGGAGAATGAGCGTCGACGTGGAAACGGGTGTGCCAACATACGCGAGGACATCCGCCATATTTTGCGCCACAAAGATCACGTATGTACAGCAGAATCCAGCCTGCATGAGGATGATGGAGATCTGCACCATGCGTCGTCCCCACGGACCATACGCCTCGTAGCCCACATGGCCATACGTGCCGCCAACAAGCGTTCGGCACTGCAACAATCGAATCATCGCATACAGCGTCATCGCCGCGACCACAAGCAGACACAGTGGCGAGAAGAGGATCCCACCGCTGCGGAAGCCGTCGGGGAGGAACAGGATGCCAGTGCCAACAAACGCCTTGAGCAGAGTGAGCAGCGCGTGCCACAGCGTCGTGGTCTTGCCACTCTCATCGCCGCGGGGCTTGGCCTTCTCGACATCGACTTCAGCACCAGGGGAGCGATCCGACAGCAGCGACGAACTCTCGGTTGGCGTGTGGGCCCACGCCTTGTTACGTGGCGTGCGCCGGCTCATCATGCGATACGCTGGTGTCTCGAGCAGACTCTGCGCTCGGTCCTGCACTTGCATGTCGTCGTAAATGTCATTGTCTTGCGACAGCATACTACCGATGAACGGGTTGTACACGTTGGCGATCTGGTCAACAATCTGCTCGCGCAGGTGCTTGGACACTTGCACGCCATTCTGCTGCTGCACGTGGTGTCGGCGGAAGCCGCCGGGCACAGCGATGTCGAGCGCCTTGGGCTCGCCGTCGTTGACGCTGCTGAGGTGTGTGAGCGGGTCTGAGTCGCTGCGCACGCGCTCTTCGGGCGTGGATGGCCGCATGGCCTTGTGCAGATCCCACACAGCGTCGGCCATGGCTCAGGCTCGTGGGTGGACGGAGGAAGATTGCGGAATGGAGATCCCCATGACGAAGTGATGCACGACGCCAACACAGACGGCGCTGAGACCCCGTGAAAAGTGGTAGGACCTGTGCTAGCAGATGGATCGAGTCATTGAGTTGTGGCTATACCTTTGTTATCCGGTACACCTTCGAGAACCTATTTCATCTGTAGCATCAAGGTAGATCGATTCTTACGTCTTTGTCCTTTGTGTTGTGTGTGTTTCATCTGCCAAAAGAAACAAGGGGTAGGTTTCGTGGTGTTTTTCGGTTTTTCCTGTTTAGTCTCTGCCACACACTGTGTTGTGCATACGAATATGGTGTGGTGCACACTATCATATCTACTGTACGTGGACCACATAGAACGAGTGCCATGATGCTACCAAAGGGTTTCCGCGAACCACCAAGCAAGGGAGGCATCAGACCCTGAGCCATCATGGAGGCGTTCGCTAACTACGCGTCCAGCGACGACGAGGCGCCGTCTACGACCAAGCAGTTTGCTGCATCACCCACAGAGACGTCGCTCTCGCTGCCTGCTGTGAACTCGGCGCCTCTCGTGGCGGCTGTGGATCCGTATGCAGCGATCGCGGCCCAGCACCTCGCAGCAGCCGCTTCGTCCAAGCAGTTGAGCGTCAATCTGCCGGTGGACTCGACGCTGGCGCCGTTTCATGGGCCTGCGAATGCATACGCACGGCCAGGGCAGTCGAACCCGGCGCTGCTGGGAGGAGGGAAGGAGATCGTGACGGGCGTAGTGGAGAGAGCGGACCTGGACGACCTCAGTTTCGACGCCCAGTATCACACGTACAATCAGAGCCATACGGGCATGGCGCGCAACACTGCGGCACTTGTGACGACGCAAGACGGCGCGATTGTTGGTGATGATACGGTGTTCACGCAGAAGAAGAACAAGCCCAAGGCGAGCGAGAAGCCCACGAAGAGCTTCGAAGAGGAGTACGGCGACGAGCACAGGCACGGCATTTGGGCACCGTTCAAGGAGAAGAGTGTGCTTACGGACGCTGAAGCGGGTACGATGACTGAGGAACAGGAAAAGATCCGTCAGGAACGCATCGAGGCCAAGAAACGCAAGGCCGAAGAGCGCAGCAACGTTGAATATGACGAAGACGTCGACTTTGACCGTATGATCGAGAAGAAGACGGGACACTTGTTACCCGCTCGGCTCCGAGCAGGACAGACAGCCATGGAGGGACGGACCGAATATGTCGGTGGGCAGGAGTACGACTACCTCGGGCGATCGTGGGTGGAGCCACCACGTGGACTCAAACCAGACGAAGACGGCGAGCACCAAGTGTACCTGCCTAAGAAATGCATCCACAAGTGGACGGGCCATACCAAGGGCGTCCAGGCCATCGAGCTGTTCCCCAAGTATGGCCACTTGCTGCTCTCTGGTGGAATGGACAACACAATCCGCATTTGGGATGTGTACAACGAGCGCAAGTGCCAGCGCGTGTACGAAGGCCATTCGGGTGCTGTGCGCGCCATCAATTTCTCAAACGACGGACGTCAATTCTTGTCGTGTGGCTTTGATCGCTTCATTCAGCTGTGGGATACCGAAACCGGTCAGGCTATCAAGTCGTTCACAAACCGACGTGTGCCGTATTGTATCAAGTTTTATCCCGAGGACAACTCGCAGTTTGTGATCGGTGATTCCAACAATATGATCGTTCAGTTTGATGCCCGAAGTGGAGAAATCGTTCAAGAATACAACCATCATCTTCAAGCCGTGAACTCGGTCACGTTTGTGGACGACAACCGTCGCTTTGTTTCGACATCCGACGATAAGAAAATTTTGATCTGGGAGTGGGGTATCCCAGTGCCGATCAAGTACATCTCGGAGCCGACCATGCACTCGATGCCAGCCGTCACACTGCATCCATCGGGTGGATTCTTCGCTGGACAGTCTCTCAACAATCAAATCGATGTGTACACAGCGCGTGATAAGTTCAAACTACAACGTAAAAAGGTGTTCAAGGGCCACCAGAATGCTGGATACGCGTGCCAAATCAACTTTTCACCCAACGGCCAGTATCTTGTGTCGGGAGATGGTGAAGGAAAGCTGTGTTTCTGGGACTGGAAATCGACCAAGATGTACAAGAAGTTGCCAGCGCATAACCGAGGTCCATGCATGGGTGTTGCCTGGCACCCGATTGAGCCTAGTCAGGTTGTGAGCTGTGGATGGGACGGTGTTATCAAACTATGGGATTAAAGCGCTCAAAGGTAAATCAACATCTCTCTTTCCATGAGTGCTATGATTTTCAACTGGTGTCGTAGCTATCTGTGTGCTCACAGGTAAAGGTCCACTTACTCGCCCTGTCGGTCGGCGTGGCGTCTGTCAACAAACCAAACGAAAGGTAGTCTGCATTTTTAGTCGTTGACGTCCATTTCCAAGTCAAACAAGTAGTAGAAGAAGTTCAGTTCGTCGGGATCACAGAAGATGAGATCGCGGTAGCTGGCCAATCGTGATCGGAGCGGCTCCGAATCTTTCCCTGTGCCTTGCAGTCGCGCACAGAACGGGGTGTCCCCCATGTATATCATTCCCGTTGCCGGGATTCTTCGCTCGAGCACTTGTTCAGTCCACGAAGGGAGAGAAGAAATCAATGTCTTCTCAAGTCTCAGCCGAAACAAAACTGGCCCAACGACCACATTTGGGGGCAAGGCTTCGATCGGATTCCCACTCAGACGAATTGACATCAAATCGCTACCTTCAAGAATCTCAGCTGGGACTGTCGAAATGTTATTGTTGACTAGAGACAGCACCTTGGGAGAAAGAGCGGCAATGGAAGGCGGAATTTCCGATATTGCGTTGCTCTCCAGTGCCAAAAAGAGTCCCGATGGCCATTTCTTGTGGATGTCTGGGGGAAGAGTCGTGAGATTGGAACCAGCGATCTCGATATCTTTCAAGGTTCTGGGAAAACTTGGCGACTGCATACCCATCGGGACAGCTGATAGCTCGACATTGATGAGCAGAACACTAACAATTCTCGAGTGATGAAAGCGATCTGAGTCGCCGCTTTTGCTCGCAGGTGCTCTAGTGCCTGGCGGTTCGCGGTGTTGACATAGACAATCGAATGCTTGACAATTGATAAAGCTGATAAGAAGAGGGTTGAGAAGACGGTCGCGTTGGCAACATCAAGCCAAGAGCCGATGAGCAGGAGTCTCAACTCATTTATGGTTGTAACGAACCACTCATTATCGAACCAGTATTCAGCTGCGATGTCGCGCTGTTCCGAATTGTACGCGGAGAAATATGGCATAGCTAAAGCTGCTGGCAAAGCTACCGCACTCGCCCAGTCCATCAACAGGTCCCAAAACAAACAGACCAAGCGACGAAGTGGCTCGTTTGACGGTGGAATGACTGGATGAAGCAGGATACTAGACCCACAGTTGATCACAACAAGCGCTACCGTAGTCATTGGCCGAGAGTCCACCTGGCCAAGCGGTATGCTTGAGCTGTCTGCAGTGCGATCTCGAGGAGCTCTTGACAAACGAAGATGAATTCAAAATACGGACTCGCGAAACCAAAGATGCCAGTGTCACCGAAGCAACATCTCCATGCGCGTGAGAAGACCAGACGAAGCGATCGGAGCTTTAGAGTGTCGATATCATAGTACGATGGACCAATTTTGGTCCTATCCTGCTTCAGCTCACTGGCTGGAGCCGTTGGAACGTAGAATACACAACGTCGACATCGTACTGAGCTCCGTACAATTTTGATGAGAGATAGCCCATGTAACACGCCAAATCCAGCATAGAGAGCGCCGACGTAAGGCAGCAGGTGAAGATTGAGCGAGATCGAATACGTCAAAAAGGTGTATCCAAGTGGAATGCGTGGAATGAAGGTGTAAGTGGCACCCCAGACGACGTAGAAGATAGCGGACGACAGGTGGAGAGACACAACGGTCCACCACCAGCAAAGGAATGACTTGCGAGAGCTGTACACCACAAATCGGACGGGTACCTGAGGAGATGAACGGCCCGCAGCCAGCAGTGCGACAACTGCCGACATGTCGACAAGTTGCTACATCAGAGCTCAGTGCTAAGACCAATTTAGCTTGACTATAGTGAGCAAGATGGTCCAAGTAAATGACATGAGACGTGAGGCATCGTGACCCAACTGGTGGAAACTGGGCCCAACCGACGACAGCTCACAATGCCATCTTGCCACCGCCCTTTTTTAAACTGAAATGTTAGCAATCAGAGACCAAGGTCATGACTGTGGACACACGAGCCAAGTGAGTGTTTTGATTTCTTTGAGTAACTTACCGTTGATACCAAACTGACACGGTTGAAGTAGCCCACCCTCACACGGCCGATGGGAGCTAGCGCTAGGGCCGTGCACAGCGACACCAAGAAAACCGACGAACATGCCTGCGGCGCTGCTTACTCGACGCTATCATCGAAACTATCATCGTTCAGGAGTTCGCAAAAGTAGGACCAACAAGTCCAGCAAAGTAGA
>KE464309.1:11125-26618 GCA_000387445.2 Pythium aphanidermatum DAOM BR444 | reverse complement strand
GGTGGTGGTGGAGGAGGAGCTGTCGTCTCCGGTGGTGGTGGAGGAGGAGCTGTCGTCTCCGGTGGTGGTGGAGGAGGAGCTGTCGTCTCCGGTGGTGGCGGAGGAGGAGCTGTCGTCTCCGGTGGTGGCGGTGGTGGTGCCGTTGTGTCTGGAGCAGGGGGAGCAGGAGCCGTTGTCTCCGGCACTGGAGCTGGTGGAACCGGGGTATCAGTTGGTGCCGCCTCGGGAGCTGGTGGAACCGGAGCAGCAGTTGGTGCCGCCTCAGGAGCTGGTGGGACCGGAGCATCAATTGGTACTGGGGCTGGAGCTGGAGGCACCGGGACATCAGTTGACACCGGAGCATAAGCTGGTACTGGAGCTGGAGCCGGGGTTGAAGCCGCCGCTGGAGCTGTTATTGGTGCTTCAGTGACCACTGGGGTAGCTGGCCGAACTGAAGCAGAAGCATCATCATCAGTGTTGACTGGAGTGTCGAAGTTGATTCCTCCACCGCTCGTAGCAGCCTCCTTCGCAGGCCTTGGCTGCCTCTTTCGCGGCCTTGTCTGCCTCCTTGGCCGCTCGTTCGGCTTCCTTCTCAGCAGCGCGCTTAGCCTTCTCGGTCTCCTTCGCTGCTCTCTCCTTGGCCTTCTCTTCAGCGCGTGCTGCCTTCTCCGCATCCTTCTTGGCTCGCTCCTGGGCCTTCTGTGCTTCGCGATTGGCCCTTTCCTGGGCCTTCGCGATCTCCGCCTTCTGCTTCGCCGACTTGACGAGGTCGGCATCAAGGCGGACGACGCCCTCAGAGTCACACACCCTGTAGCCTAGAATCGCCAGGATTTCTGGAAGCGTCGCATTGGTCACGTTCTTGCCGTCAGGGCCCGTGAACGTGTACTTGGCTGCTTCTCCGCTCGTGCAGCCGTTCACAGCAGCCGCAGCTTCCATCCCGTAAGCGGAGACGGTGGACGGCGCCAGCACCGCCGCGATCACCGCAGCGGCCACGCCGAACATTCGCATGCCCCGCATCTCGTCTAATACACGGCGCGCGTGTGGGTCTGCGTCTCTGCTGCGCGTCTAATGCCTTCTAACTTGGACGGCGTCTGTCTTGGAGCCCTCTTCCGCAATGCTGCGACCATCGCCGCATCGCCTGTTCCATCTGGATGGGAACGGCTCCATGACCGAAGAGAGTCGGGCCAAACAGCCGGTTTTCAGTCAGAGGCTATCCTTGTCGTGGGTTAACACCAGGATGGACAACGTCAATCTAGGATATCATGTGGACCACACCAGATCAGGACCGTGAAGCCATCTCAGGAGACAATGGACTCGAGCTGTCTGCCATCCGACGCACAGGCATCGAGGGAGACTTGCACGACAGCACGAGAGATTCAATTGTGAATGTCCTGGAATAGTTCGTCTACATGCGCTCTGTACTTCAACATGCACATTTCGAAACTTTAAAACGCCCAAGAGGGGACTCTCCAGTAGATAAACCAGCGGCCAGGCGCTGAGATTCCTCGCAGGATTAAATAGGTCGGGGTTGTCTCTAGTGATACGGGTCAGGGATCGACGCTATTGCTCCCTGGCTTCATGTGTGGATGCCAGGATTGCGTCGATCTTGTGTTCTGCGTTTTCCACATGCTGGAACACGCCAACGAGATAGTGCAGCTGACGGAGAAGCACGATCAGTTGCTTGTCGGAATCGGGCTTGGTCTCCATATGTGCTTTCAACACCTATAGTCAAGAGATTATTAGTCACGGGATCATCAAATGCACGAGACGCATTGTACGCGACTTACCATGGTCCGAGGGTATCTGGCAAGTCGGCTGGACTGGCATGCAGGGCATGGCACTTGCTCCACAACCTTCTCACTTAAGGCGCTGGCGCTACTGCTGGGACTCTGTTGAGCGACGTGCCCAATACCATCGGGTGCTGGAACCTTGGGGCTGTGACAGCCACCGAGGTAGTACGTCTGCAACGCAGCGTACTCGTCGGCGTCGAATGGCATCCGTGGAATGTCCGCGATGACCTTGCGTACTTGGACCTCCATCGTCGTCTCGTAGCGTGGGCTCTTCAGCGACAGACGACGATCCGTGGACCACGACGGATGACGCGGGTTTTGGCCCCGCATGAGCGATGCCTTCATCAGAGGTGGACGCTGCGAGCTGAGTGGAACTGTCGGTGGAACACCGGTTGGTGCTGGGCGGGGTGCTGGGTTCCGGGGCGGCGCGTTCGTGTCCACAGTCAGCTGCTGGTAGTTCTCCGCGGTCTTCTGTCGCTGCGACTGGGGTTCGGTCATTTCTGTATCGTTTTGAACGTCTTCATTCTTCCGTTTGAGGTTGACAGTGGCCGCTGCGACGGCACGCTGGTCCTGTAGATACCGAAGGATACGCTCATTCCGCGCCACCAGATCCATCGGGCGCCGTCCTCCGATTCCATCTACCCCTTCTCCAGCGAGGTAGTCTCGATCGATACTGTTAATTGGGAGCGATCCCAGCACAAGCACAAGATCGACTCCCGTCAGCTTGTACAGCAGTGACTTGGCATTGGAGTTGATGGCACCGATAATACAAGACGCAGCGAAATTGTTGGCACCCTTGGTGGACAAGGACATTCCATTGAGTCCGTTTGCCTTCTTCATGTACTGTGTGCTTGCCCAGTCGTGACCATCGAGCAACAGGCAGAGCAGCGAGGTGCTGTACGACAACCCAACACTAAGGTCTCGAAGACCAAGCAGCGACATCTGCGTGTAGCTCAGATCGAGGACGCGGAGGATGGCATTCTTCGCAAGAAGCGCACCGAACGCTCCTGCTCCAGTGTCTCCAATGGGGTTGTTGTCAATATAGAGATTCTGGAGACGATTTGGTGCATTGCAGAGTGCCTTGGCGAGTGCGATCACGCCTTCCGAGTCGATGCTATTCTTCCCGATCTCGAGGGTCGTGAGTTTGACCGTGCCCGTCGCAAACGCTGCCGCAATGTGCTTTAAGCCTTGACTGCAGAGCTTGTTCTGTCCAAGCGTCAGTTCTTCCAGCGTTTGGTTAACCTGTAGCGCGTCCGCGATGCACTTCATGCCGTTGCTGCCAATACCGTTCGTCCCGATGTACAACGCACGAAGTCCCGTGTTCTTCTTGAGTCCTTCTGTGAGCTGACGAATGCCTTCTTCACCGATATTGTTGCCACTGAGATGCAGTGACTTGAGCGTATTGTTCGTCGCGAGTGCCGCGGCGATCGAGCCCGCGCCCACTGGTCCGATGTCATTGCCACTGAGGTAAAGGCTTTGCAGCGATGTGTTCTGCTCGAGTGCCTTGGCCAGCAGCGCTGCTCCACGGTCATTAATTCGATTGAAGCCGAGGTCCAGCGTCTTGAGTGTCTCGCTCTTCACGAGCACTGTCGCGAGGATCTTGGGCGCGACGTTGCCAAGCGAGAAGCCTCCGAGCTTGAGCACCGAGTACGGCGCCAAGTCGTCTCGGATGCGCTCACCCACAGCCGCCAGGTCCGTGGCCCCGGCCTCCATCTCGCGATGGTACCGTCGCAGACACCGATGGATGAGCTCTCGCGGAGGGCAGTTGGACGGCGTGGGCAGAGGCAAGCACGCGGGCGTGGCATCGTCCGCTGCCGCCACCATGCCGTCGAGACTCTGCTCGCTGCCACTGCGCTCGCGGTCAGTGGCCACCGAGCGCGGCGTACTAGCGGCAGACGACGGCGACGGCGACGGCTCGCTGTACTTGAATCGCGCACAGATATCTCTCATCATACGGCCGACCGCCTGCGCGTTCGCTACTGAGGAGGGGCTCTCGCTGCACGGGGCGGAAGGCGGGGAATGCGCCGCACTGCGGCCTGACTGACGCCAACGACAAGGAACGCACCACGCCAACAGAACAGGTCAGAGAAGAGGTCAGTCCTGCGATGATTGTCACGGGAGCGCCGACAGAACTGACTGGTTTTTTATTTTTTGAAAGTTACGGCCCTCCCCCCCAAACCAGAGACTGGCGGGGGGCGAAAGCGTGAAAATTCAGAAAAAAGCGGCGAAAAAAACAGCGCCAAGATTGCCGTCTAATCAGATAAAAACCTCGAAAACGAGGTTCTGGATCTAACACGCAGGTGTTGATGCATCTGAATCGCCAATTCTTTGTTGGTTGGCAGGCGCTTTGCACACGGCGCACAATTCAAACCGGTGCACGAGTGGCGTGTTGATGGCAGGACAGGGAGCAATCTCACGACGCCATCCGGGACAAGACCTGCTAACATCCGGTGCTTGACACTGGCAAAGAACATTGTTGGGAATTGGGAAAAATAAAATACGACCTTGGCTCGAGTACAGTGTAATAATGCGCTGGCTGGAGTTGGATGCGGAGTAGTTCCTGAAGATGGTTCTCATCTCCCTTTTTACATTTCTCCTCTCCCCGACGTTTCGAAGAGAAGCGAACTGCACCCGTGTGGGCCGTGGCCTTGACAAGCCCTGCGAGCACGATGAGCTCAAAGATGGGTGCCGACCAGGTTTTCCCAACAGAAAGTTCTCCTGCAAAAGCACGCCAACACGGGAATTTATTACTCACTGCCAGCTCCCAAACACAAGTGTATGGGTCACTTGCTCACTCACTCACACTTGATGCCTGAGGAAAAGCTGCACACAATCATCTGCTGGCATCGGCATCTCTCTACTTGTGCTCAGCAGCTGCGCCCAAACTTCACCCTGCTTTCTGAAGTTGGCCAACGCAGCTGGGGACCCACGCGCGTCAGCAGTAAGGCACCGGCATTTGATTGGGTGCACTCGCACCAGCCGCCAATGGCGCAACACGCCGGATCGAGGACGCCTCGTGATTGGTTTTTCGGTAAACGGCCCAAGCATCCTGATCCCAGATCCAAGCTGAAGAGCCCGTTCAACGGGTTCGCGTTCAACCAGCTCTGCTCGAAGGGACAACCGACCCAAGCAGACTCTGCATGACTTCGCTGCCCCTGCTGCAGACCGCGGGACTCGACCCTCCACTGGAGGGTCCACCTTTCCGATTTGCTTGGAGGAGGGACACGCTCGTGGCTCGTCCAGAGCCTCGACGCCGATCAAGCTCCGGATCTCAGACCAAAATGGGCTGCTCTGGCAGAGCACCTGCCGGCGCGGTCCACGAGTTACACCGATACGTGTGCGCTGTCGGTACACAGCCTGATACCACAAGTCGCTAGACGGACGCGAGATGATAAGATACCTTTGCGACTTGCAGGCTCAGCCGCTTCAGCTTCTTCGCCACGCGTCATCACTCGATGACAATACCTGAGAGAATTCTCGTCCATGTTGTTGAATTCTTCGAACTCTGGATGCGTCCATTCCCAAGAATATCCAACGATCTGGATTCCCCGTCCGCTGCACGTCCAGACGCCGCAGAACAGTTCTGCGATCCTGGACACCCGACCTTTGCGACTCCTAGCCCCTTTGGCTGCATTCACACATGCGTGCTCGCTGCATTTCCATTCCTCGACCATGTCACCAAGGCACCGGTACGCATGTCACCACGGCATGATGGCGCATTGACACGGCCGTGTTGGCATCACAGAGCCACGGCGCGTAGCGCGACATCCGGTTGCTCATGCACCAGCATGGTCAATCGATTGTTGAGGAAGGATTTGCGCATTCCATGTCCAGTGGACTACTACCTGGTAGTCATGAATGCAAACGTGCGACATGAACAGTCACATGGCTACAATTTTCTCCGATCTGATTATTCTCAGCCTTGCCAGCTACAGCTTGGACTTGAGAAGCTGCTTCAGGAGTGGATATTCCCCCAGAAGACTTCTTGCTTCAGACTCGCGCTCTGCCACCACCCACTCGAATGCGTTCGCGTCAGTGAGCACACCGATCGTTCCTTCCTTCTCGGCAATGTGGGCGTCAGCCATGCCATGTCTCTTGAAGAACCGACCGAGATTCGAGAGATCCCTGAGCAAGAACTCGAGGAACTGAGGATGAGTCTGGTCAACCGCTTGGCCGAAGTCAATGAGCCAGCACTGCTCCTTGTGGTAGAGGATGTTGTACTCACTGAGATCACTGTGCACAAGTCGGCCCTTGTGATAAAGTGACGACACAGCCGTGAGTAAGTCAGCATACGCGTGCTCGAGCTGTTTCGGTGACATGGTCGCGCCCACTTCCTTTAGCGTAGGTGCAGGCAGACCTGACGTTGCATCACCGATGAAACTCATCACAACGATATGCTCCTTCATGGCGTACGGTGTCGGTGCGTGGATACACTTGGAAGCACGCGAGAGGTTCCGAAACTCCTTCTCACTCCACTCTTTCATTTGGCGGCGGCGATCCTTCTTCTGGAAAGCAAGGTCATATCGTCGGTCCCCTGTGATGTAATCATGACGGTTGGAGAAGCTGTTCAGAGTCGTCTTGAAGATCTTGACGGCGCAGTCTCGCTTACGGAAGGTTTCCCCATCTGTGCCAACGGCCAGGTAGACGTTTGCCTCCTTGCCAGACTGCATACAGCCAAACACTTCATCCAGATCACCTCGGTTGATCAGCTTCTGCAGCATCAGAGTTGTCCGCTCGTCCAAGACAGCATCATGGGTCGCAAATTTGGCTGCTTCCACACGGCCGCTGGCGCTGTGACGTCCCTCCTTGTCCCAGCGACGGAATGACTCTCGAATTGAGTTAAGGCCGCGGTCACTTCCCTCAACTGGGATTGATCGATCAAATCGCTGCTTCGTCTTCTCTCTGCTTGTGCACAACTTAGTTTGCTGAGCATGAGAACTGTTGCGGAGAGGCCGGAAATAAGACTCATCCTCGAGAGAAGTGATTGAATCTGCACTCAGGAGCTCTCGATCTGTCCCCTTCTCCTCCATATCACTGAAGATGCCGGACAAATCGCTCTCCGAAGTGACGTGCTGGAGCTCCTGCTCGTACAACTGGTGAGCAAGATCTTCGTCCATGATCTCTTGAAGTGTTGGCTGTCGGAGCTCTTCGTTGCTACCTGCATCGAATCGAGAGGTGGTGGGGATCTTCCAGGGGCTTGTTGCTGCCATTGTGAGAGGTACTAGCGGTCGCTGTCGTCTTCACAGAGCTTTGGCGAATTGCGTTGTGAGAGGACTTGGTGGATCAGCGACAGGAAGCAGGTCTGGGTCATCATCATTCTCACTCTACCATCACTCACAAAAGTAGCCATGTGAGATCGAGAAACCCAGTCGCAACCAGACTGAACGTTCCTGCGTTCGCTTGTGTGCTGAGAGACATCTTTCTCTGCAGTATTATGGCGCTTATTATGGGAGCATGCAGAGAGGAGAGGCCAAGCCTCTCCATCGCTCTCTCAGCTCATGCGGCATCATACTCATCATTGCTGGACCCTATGAAACAGTTATGTTACTTAACAAGATAGAACATGGTCAGCTATTTTAGGGACGTTGCGTCCCTAAGCTAACCTCGACCAAAAACCGGATGCAGAGTGGACATTGGGGGAACGATCATGCGCATTGCGGCGGCAGGCGTCCTAGCAGCGTGCGGGCTACTGGCGGCCTCTGCACCATCATCAGGCGTATCGACTGAGTCTCTTCATGCAACTCAGTCCTCGAAGGTGTTTTTTTACGAAGAGGAGGGCGCAGGGGATGCGTTCTACGCGAGCATTCTGTCTCCGGAACAGCGATCTGCACTCCGCAATGACCTGCCAATCGACCAGGACGGAGCTTGGCAACGCTACTACGATCACCTTATGTCGACAAGACGCCAAACCCCCATGTTAGTGTTCTTTACCACAGAAGGAGGGTCTGCTTCTCTCGAGGAGCCTCAGGGCGAGGACGAGGACGAGGATCAAACCGCAACGCCTTACACTTCCGAGTCATGCGACCACGATCTGAGTCATTTGGACGCCATCGCCCACGCCGTGGAGAGCACCCTGACCGCCGGAGGGTTTACGATGCCGAATCTGCGCATTATCCGGTTTACTCAGCGCGAGATGCCGCGTGCTTTCGACTTGGTACGGCGCTTGACTCACCTCACACACTCTGGCATTAAACGACGCTGACGTTCTCTATCTACACAGCATCGCGTTCCATCAGCTCCTTCGCTCATGTGGGTTCCTCCACGATCCAGTGGTCGCTTCCAACGCTATGCGCACCCTCAGACCAACTTTCTCGACCTATCGAGAGCCACTATCGACGCCATCCTGAGGAATCGGCAGCACCCCCAAGGCCCTCAGGCCGCTGTCTCGGATGTCATTACCGGCTTCCTTCGGCATTGTTTTACTCAGAGCAGACTGCCTCTCCCATCTTCACGGTCGGCTAGAGGGAAGGTAGCAGTGCCGGCGGTCGACACAGAGATATCAGAGGATGAGTCTGTTGCGGGCTCGCTGCTGAACTTGCTGCCGTTCGCAGCAATCGGACTCTACCTTCTTCTGACAGCCTTCGAGCACCGCGTCGTCGTGTTACGCGTGCTGCAAAGTCGCTTCACGTGGCTCGTACTCGCACAGGGCGTCGTGTACATCGCACTCAGTGGTTTTCTCCACTCAATCATCCACAAGATGCCGCCTTTCTACGTGCATCCCCACTTCGGTATCTACTTCATCCACCCGAGCGGTCGCAAGCAGTTCCTCCTCGAGGGACTTGTGCACGGCGGCTGGGGCTTCCTCATGTCCCTCGCGCTGTTTGGCATTGCCGATGTCATGCCATGTGTTCGCTCACGACTTGCTCGAGAAGAGATTTTCCGCCTCTCGCTCATTGCCGTGGGCGCATCGTACCTCGCTGTGCATATGATCTTCATGATGAAGCATCCGTGGCTCGCTCGCTAAGACGTTCTAAGCCACATCCATGTTTTTCCGAATCCGATTCCGCATTTTCGTTAGCTCTTCTTGTCCAGATGGGGAGGCCCCTTCCGCTTCGGTGGTTTGACCTTGAGCTTCTTCTCGCCCACGCCGTGGAGGTTGCGCACACGTTCTCGCTGTGCTGCCAGGATCTCCGCTTGTGTGCGCGGCGGGTCTCTGTCCTTGGCTGTGGCGATGTCCGGCCTCTTCTTCTCTTTCTTGGTCGGCAACACCACGAGGCGGCGGCGCTCGGCGTAAGCTCTACAGAACCGGATGATCGCCCAAAGACTGCCGTCAAGACACTATGTCAGTAGTTGAGCTTTAAGGATGAACGCAGGAGACGCACAATGGGCAAGTGAAGACCATGGTGAAGACCGTCACGAGCATAATGATGTCTACGCGAACAACGGAGCTTAGGCGTAGCGTTCGTTATCCTATACGCCTCGACTGGACGCACTGATGTCATAACGTTGAAGTTCGAGGATCAGTACGAGGATACCGACGGCGTAGAGCACGCTGATCACGCGGATCGCGATCTCTTCCTTCTCCATTTCCACCATTTCCACTCCCAAGTCCAAGCGTCGCATCCCGGTCAATCCGAACTTACACGCGTCACAGTGCGAACCTAAGAGCATCATGCTCAGGGAATATTACGGGGTCGTAATTTACGGAGTCAGAGTGTGTGTAAGTTAGGTTTCCTCGCAGCGACTCACCCCCCAACATGGCGAAGAGCGCGTAAGGGAAACTCAGCTCGACAGACGCGTCTCCGTGACGAGAGGAAGCTGTGGCGCGGGACAAGAGGCGCGTAGACAGACGACGAAGTACCATGGCCAGGCGAAGACGCGTGGAGCTGGGCGCCATCGCGTCCCTGGACGAGGAGATCGCTCGCGTGCGGGACAAGTGGGAAGACCAAGTGCAACGAGCATGTGTGTGGCACGCTTCTGTGGTTGGTGGGTGACCTGCTGACCGATTCTATGCGTAGATGAGAGGTTGCGAAAGGCAGAGAGCGAGAATGCGACCTACCATGATCGGTATCTCGATAGCTTACGGCCAGCATATGAGGCGGCAGCGAAGGAGAACGTGTATGGTCCGACGATCTGGCCAGCAGTCAAGCTACAGGCACTGTTGGGAGAGTTCTCAGATGCGTATAAAGAGATCGATGCGTTCGAAAGAGTGTGGAAGGCGATCGAGGGGGTACGCCAGGAGCTCCGTGACGATCGAGTGGTGATAAACGTTCCATCCTTCGACGTACTGAAGGCCGTGTTGCGTGCGGATGTTGCTACGCGGATGCTTGAGCACGACGCTTTCGCGATAGAGCAGCCTGTCCGTGTGTCACTCTCGTCTGGAGATTGGAGGACGAGTCGTGACGAGGTAAAGATTCGACCAGTTGTGGCCTTGAGAAAGCGTCGGCGTGGCAGTGGGTCTCGAGGCTCAGGGTCTCAGCGTGCTGATGGCTCTTACTCTCAGCGTGTTAGCGATGAACTGTTTGCTGAAGGTGAAGATGAGTACACAATTCCGATCAACAGTGTGATTGTTCCGCTGGAGTATACGACTGAAGTGCTCAAGAAGTCTCAAAACTGGCTGGGTCGATGGCGTACGAGGCATCTCACTTTGCGGTGGAACGAGCTTGAAATGAACACAAAGAGCGCTGCATCTCAACGCTCTGGTGCTGTGAAATCTTTTCCATCACAGCCGGCAATGCTGGCCGCAGCTTCCCACAGCAATGCAGGAGTGACTAGTCCCAGTACATCGGCTAACTCAAAACGGTATGCACTTCACAATCTTCTCTCTGTACAGTTCATTCAACTGAATGAGAGTGAACCGAGCCGCAAGCTTGCTGTTGATTTGCACTTCAAGCAAACCGCTGCTAGTGGCCACGGTCATACAACGAAGTCGCTCATTCTTGGCTCTGATAAAGGTTCAGATATGCTGAAGAAAATTGTGTCGTATATCGCAACTATGGCCCTCTTTCGGGGAATTGCCGCTGCCGAGCGCCCTGGAGATTTACAGAAGTTTGTGCAAGTTGGTGCCAATGTTAACGCTTTTTGCAAGATTCCAAGCTTCAAATTCCCAGCCGAGTTGACTCCTCTCCAGCTTGCTTTATTGAAAAGCCTCCAGAATGCAGACACAGAGTTCGCAAACGTGAAAATGCTCATCAAGAATCGAGCAGACCAACGTTGTCTTCTACATTGGCACTTTGCACGTCGTGTCATGTTCTCAAATGAGTTTGGTGCCGCCAATCGTACCCAATCAACGTGTTTGTTTTTTCATCCCAGTAAGGATGGGTTCGCACTATCTCCAAGTATATTTGGCAGCGATGAGTACGGATGGACCCTTGCCATGTACCTCGCCTTGATTGGTGATGTGGAACGCGTAAATGCACTTCTAGATCGTGTCTTGCACGAATGTCGCGAACGCCAACAGTTCTTCCGTTACTTAGAGCATGTTAATGGGGCCGGGGAAACAGCACTCCATGTCGCCATTAAGTCCTCCGTCAGTAGCAACAATGAAAGGAGAGCCTCAGCTGAAGATGTCGCCTTGGCCATTGTTACACGGTATGTTGAGGCCCACCCGGCCGCGAAGGTTCTATTTTTCACCAGTGATGGAGACGGAGAAACGGTTCTGCATCTTGCATTGAAAGCAAAAATGTGGCGGCTAGTCAATCGGCTACTTCAGGAGAATGCTCTTGACCTGGCTGCTCGAGATGAGTTCGGAAATAATGTTCTACATGTCGCTGTCAAGGTTGGTGCCCCGCAATCAGTTGTGTTTGCACTTGCAAATAAGTACGCACGGAAGCGGATCAATGGGTCCTCTCAGGAGATTGAGGAGGGAATCAATGCTAGAAATCGCACCGAAAATGCGACCCCACTTGCTCTCGCGATTCAAGGCCACCACGAAGACCTCGTTCTCGCGCTGCTTGAAGCAGGTGCAACCACCGAGTTCATTTCTGTAAGTGGAAAGACTGCATTGAGGTTGTCTATTCAAGCTGGACTCCCCCGCGCTGCGCAATCTTTATGGCGCCAACAAGACCGTGCTGAAGGATACATGCGTTTTGACGAAACGATTGGAGCTCTTTCATGTGCTATCCGTCATGGAATGTACAGCCTTGCCCACGACATTTGTGCCGATCTACGTCAGAACGAGTATAATCGTTCGGCTGCTTTATGGAGAGATAGGGAGACAGGTTATCCGACACATCAACTGGCGGTAATGGCGGGTCAGCTTGAACTGGTAGCAATCCTACTAGATTGTGAGGGACCTGGGGCGGAGTCATTGCAGTACACCGACACACAGGAATCTGTTCTCCACGCCTTGTTGCATCATGAGATACAAGTCTTACGTGAGAAGCGTGCCAGAAGCCATTCCAACAATCACCTGGGTGCGCGACGCAAGTCGAAAAGCGTGGGGTACCTGTCAGATTCCAGCGCACCAATGATCGAAAATGAGTCACCCAGTCGCAGCTATCTTGTTCGCGAATCGGCCGTTGAAGCACTTATCTGTGAGGTTTTGCGTCGAACAACAACTGTCGAACCTTTGGTTGCTTTTGTCTTCCCACCACCTATGCACAACAGTCGCTCCGGTGGTGAACTCACCAATGCTAGTATGGCAACCGGCGTGAAATCGACTGTATTGCACACTCTCCCTCGAGAAGCAGACGAAACCGTCCGAAAGCTTTTGATACTGATTATCGGGTTCATTCGCCTCAAGAAAGTAAATCCTTCCTCTGCATTGACTCGTCGTATCGGACCGAATGACGAAACCCCACTCCATCTTGCTATTCGAATGGCCAACCCAGACATTGCGTTACTGTTGCTTCACGAGTTGTTGTCAGAATCTGATGCAGATGTTCAACCTAGTGTTGACACTGAGCCTGCATGGATTAGTGGGGGAGGGACGACACTACTTCATCTCGCGTGTCAAAACCCAAACCAAGTGTCGTCCCTGATTATAGCTGACTTACTGCTCCAAAAAGGATGTTACTCAGGAGCGTGGGACATGTCAGGCTTGTGTCCACTTCACGTCGCCGTTCAGCATCAATGTGACTGCCGGATGATTCAACTCTTCAAGAAACATGACCAAGATCTGAATGTTTGGACTGAAGGTTGCAGCACGACAGCTTCGCTGGATCAACTGGCATCCCTTGGGCCAGTTGTTCCGATAATGCTAGCCATTTTACATGGTAACGTTTCGGCTTTCCGTGAGTTGATTCGATGTGGTGCAGACGTGCGTATCAAATCGCCACACTCTCGAATGGGTTTACTTCAGTTTGCAGCTCACCAAGAAACTTTGGCTCCTTCAATAATACGGGAGGTCGTTGAGTTAGCGACACAGATAGCTAACAATCAACCTGACGCAGAAGGCATGACTCCTGTCGAAGCTGTTGATTTGCTTCGTGGTCGACTTGAAAAAAACAACACCCATCCTTTGCAGCGTGATGCGCCAAGTGCAACAAGGGAAAAAACTAGTTCTACAAATGAAGTTGTGCGGATAACACTATTGGGACCGCCCACTGTGACATTACCCTCGATGACCGATACGAGAGGTACGTTTTCGTTGCCAGTCACTCACATACAACCCTCGTCACCACGAACACCTCCGCGCTCTCCTTCAAATAGGGCGTTTGTCGAGTCACAGGTCGTTCGCAGCCCCGAAACGAAATCGAGAGATGCCACTATCGACCGACAATACCTATCGAAGCCTCCGTCATTAGATGACTCCGTGCTGGCGTTTTTGAAAGAGGAGGAGAAGGCAACTTTGACTCTTGTCGCCCATGAAGCGAGAAATGAAGCACAAGACTGGCTGAAAAAGCGTAGTGGACAAAGGAAACTCCTTTCTGAGGCCCGCGCCCAACTTCAGGCGACGCATAATCATCGCCGAACTGGCAGCGGTACTGTTGTGTTCGATGGAGACTCATCGACTGTGACACCAGTTACCGACCATCAACTCTTGGAGACGTACATGGCTCTCGCTGCAAAACATTTTGTTGACAAGCACGTTGCAGACGCTGTGAACGAGGCTCGTTTGATGATTGAAAGGGAGAAACGGACTATTTTTCACGATACTGGGATTTTTCCAGGTGAATTGCCTCAAAACTACAAAACTACGGGCAATTCTGCGGGGAGTTCGATATCTTCATCTCGAATTGCTGTTTCTCGAACACCAAGTATGAATGGATCAATGCTTACATCAGTTAGGTCCAACGAGCCATCCGAGCCTGGAAACGAGACTATGGGAGTTCGGCGTGGTTGGTGGGGAGATCATGGATCATCGTCTAGTTTCAGCGACGAAGACAATCGAACGTGGCTGTCGACAAGTAGCCGCGGAGGAACGTTCCTTAGCGACTCAGGTACACTTCACAATGGAACGTGGCTTTCAAATACGTCGGCACGAGGGCGGAATGAAACACAATTGTCTACGCTCGACGACGCATTCGACATCCTGAACGAGATGGATGAGCGTCGCGACACTGACGAACAACCCGTTCAGAACCCACTAGAGCGGGAGTCATTTGTTCATATAATTGCTGAGAGAAAGACCATGACATAGAAATCACAGGTGAGTACTATGAATCAGCCCTCTCAAATCTTTCTCATGTAAGTTTGTGGGTGTACAGGTTTTACATTCTACATGGATATCAACCTTCGAAATCACATGCTGTCATGAGGTCATCCTTGCCATTGTTCTTCACAGCACATAACAAGTCATCAGGTCGGATGTTGGTGAATGATAAGAATCGCGAGCAGAGCGGCTTGTCGCCACACTTGAAGTATGGGTAGGCCCCTTCCTCTGTGAATCCCGATGGGCAGTTTACACAAGTGTGGAGGGTCTTTCCATTGACCATGATCTCGAAGGTCTTCGCGCAGTTCTTCGCAAGCTCCTTATTGTCGTGGGTCGTGATTTTGCCTGCGCATTCGCCTTCGTGAATGTTGTCGAAGACTTCATCCGTCTCTTCTGATTGCACTCCAAGAGTCACCGCTGGCTTAGACGTGTTTGTCAACACCACCGGGTGAAGAGTGGATCCACCCTTCGCGACCCGGTGTTCGTCACCTTTGACAACTGTAGTGGGTGCGATCGTCGTCTTGTTCTTCGGGCATGGCGTCTTACTAGGCGTCGGAGATGGAAAGACTGAGGCTGGACCGTAGGAATCATCAACCTCCGCTGCCGGTGGCTCACCGTAAGAATCGTCACGAGCAGGAAGTGGAGCTTCGCCATATCCATCATCCACTGGAGTATCATAAGAATCGTCGATCATCGGGGGTACGTCGACAGGGGCACTGTCGATATCATCGCCGTAATCCCCACCACCAAGCTTTGTTGGTGCAGGGGTTGGCTCCCCGTAGCTTTCTTCGTCCAGTTTGGTCGGCTGGGGCGTGGGCTTGACCGGGGCTTGAGTCTCTTTCTTCAGCGGGTATTTGCAGGGTGTCTTCGAGGGTGTTGGGGCCGGCGTCATTGGGGCAGGTTGTTCTCCGTAGTCGCCTTCGCGGGTGATCAGGGCAGGCGTAACTGGTGCTTTGGATTCAGGCTTAGCATGGTGCTGCACAGGTGTGGCCTTCGGCTTCTCAGTGGCGTTCTTCAGCTTTTTGCACGGCGTCTTTGATGGCGTAGGAGCTGGTGCCTCGGTTGGCTCTCCCTCGCCGTAGTCATCAGTTGGTGTCGTTGGTACTGGTGTTGGAGCCGGCGCTTTGGTCGGTTCATCCTCTCCGTAGTCGTTGTCAAGAGTCGTTGCTTCTGGCTGTGGTACCGGTAC
>KE464308.1:2335-24023 GCA_000387445.2 Pythium aphanidermatum DAOM BR444 | reverse complement strand
ATCTTCAAGATCAAGTGGGCGCCTCGCCCGTTGAGCTCTTGGTGACGCGCTTGAGCCTTCTACTCCGTTTTGTCTCTTCCTAGACTTTTTCGGAATTGGTACACTAACGTGATCTACGAAAATCGAATCGTGTGTGAGAATGACGGTCTTTGCGAGAGCGTTTTTGTGTTTCTCGTTTTGAAGAGTGGCTTGTTCGGATGCCCGAGAGACTGCTTCGTCTACTGACCCAACTGCGTTTGTGTGTTGACGTGTTGTTTCTGCTAAAAACGATGCAAGTTGCACATTGTCTGCTCGAATCAAGAGCTGTTCAACGCGAGGATCGCTTGGATATTGGCGTGAGCTGATTAACAAACGTTCGACATCGAGTTCTAGTCGTTCTGGCTTGCGTTCTCTCTCAACTGCGTTTCCAACTGGACCACGTGGAATGAGCATCTTGATATGTTCAGCGGATACAATCAACTTGGTGCGTGAATGTACGGTTCTGATGTGAGGTGGGCGTAATTGCACGCTCACCCAATTAAAGAACCCTATGATTTGTTTGAGAAGATGGTCAAACAGGACCGCGATATGTGCATTCACGTAATTGACCTCCACGTTTGATGCACGGACATCAACATACGTTGCAGCTCCTGTCCGGTGAGTTAGCACACCATATCCAGCTGTTTCTATGTTCACCTTCACCGGGTGTTGAGTCCTGAGAAGTTCACAAACGTCATCTCCCCCGCAACTGCTGTCCAACACGACCAGCCTCGATGACTCTAGATACAGTCCATTCTTGGCATTGAGAGATACACATGTGTATGAGGTGTCAATAGTTGAAATATCACACATCATGTCGCGTCCATTAAGCTTCAAAGAAAACCTTGCTGATACAGTGTTTTGTGGACGCATGAAGACGAACCACTTGTCGACGTGGATTTCAATGCGAAACGGAGCTGCGCTTCCATCATGAACATCCTCTGTGACTACTGTCGTATCAACATCGATTGTCGCACTCGATGAGTTTCCACTACTCGTTCTGCTGGAGGCTTCGCTGGTAGGCGCACTTTTCGTGACAACTGAGTTACCCCAGAGATATGAACGAAAAAGCGTTATCAATAAGTCGTGATCCCAGTATATGACTAGTTGTTGAATCTTCAGTCGCCCTTGAAATGGATCCATGCACGTAGTAACGAAAGTCACTTTTTGCGAGATCTCAATCAGTTTTGTCGTTGGCTCTCCAGATTCTGGGTGGAAAGCAGGATCAGGCTCGTCCGGATCATCGTTGCGACTCGAAGTTCGCGAACTTGGTCCGGATGAGTTGACTTGAGCGATTGCCTCTGCCGTTGTGAGTTTCACTTTCTTTCCATGTGAATTGTTACGTCGAAGTGACCGATCTGCTTTGCGTTTAAAGAAGGATAATCTTCTAAAATCAGCTAGAATAGCTTGAGAGACCGAAGAAAACTTTGCCTCGACGTTGATCAAACGAATGTCGAGTACTAAATCAACTTCAGATGTACTCTCACGCTGGGAAGAATCTCCTGACCCAGATACTTCGTTAGGCATCCCGCCTCCTCCTTCTAGAACGACCAGGATCTGCGGTATATGGACGCACACACTAAACTTCTCATCAGAAGGGTCAAATTGTGAAGGCTCAGTTGATGATACCTTGGAGACCGATCTGGTGACGACGTTTGCCGCAGCGCTCTGGCGGACAAGAATAGGTGGTTTTTTATCCACTGGCTTAGATGCTGCCCAAGCTGCTGATGCCTCTATTACTTGATGGTACTGAGCACTGGATAACGTGAAGTAGATTGGTGGCGCGGTGCATTTCATTGACCAGCGATGCCTATGATCAGCGTCATTGACTTGCTCACCGCTGAAGACAATCCGCGTCTTTCGCAAGATTGTCGACCGCTTGCGATCACGCAAATCGTAGTAGCTGCTGGTTCTTGGAGTAATCGGCTTCAAATCACCGCCATGCCTCATATCCTGTGTCGAATGCCTTGTGCCATTTGCGTCTCCATCGATGAACGTTATTTCAACACCATCGATCCCAAATTTAAACGACTCAAGCAGATTGTTGCTTTGAAAACTCATGTCAGATAGTTTTGCTTCAAGAATGGGGGAGGTATCACTGCTAAGAACGAACACATCGACCACTGGAAACAAAATATCCACCTCTACTACTCGAGAAATGGCATTCTGCTCCTTAGTTTTGGAGTCTTGCTTCTGCTTCTCTACTGCTCGAACAGCCTCTGGAGACGGTTTGGAGAATATTGCATTATTTAGCCACGTTGAAGAGCTTGCGAAGGCTTCTTCGGCGTTCTCTCTCAACTCAGGTGCTACTTCAACTTGAATGACAAAATATCCCTGTAGCCTGGATGCAACAGCGAGGTGGTGAATATATCTAAATGGATGCAGTGCACATGCAAACTTGAGCTTCGTTTCCGTTGACTCAATAGACAGATCAATGAATTTTAGCTGCGTCGAGTGTTGGCAATCCTTCGCTTCAACTGCGACGGCAGGGTCAACAGGATGTAAGCTGTTCGGTGTCAACACATAGAAAAGAGGCTGAGGAACCGTCTCCCCTTTGTCGTTGATAGAGTTGTCACTGAAGTTCAGTATTTGAATGGATCGAATACTCGACGAGATTTTGCACGCAGTAGAGCGCTGGAATATTGCGAAAATGAATTGGTCCAGCTCGAACCTTAAGAATTCCTTCAGGCCAGCGCCTCCACGTGCACGCTCCACAAGTGAAAATTTAAAGCTTGTGACAGCAAGATCCAAAGCATACAAAATTGCTTGCGCGTTAGCTTCTTCTTCTTTTTTTGCGGCAATTGCAGTTGTGGATGCTTTGAGTTGCTCCCCAATTGTACAGTACAATGCAAACCTTTCCAAAGGATCGAGACGACGGAGTAATGGTGGTGCTCCTTCTGATGGGTTTGATTTCCATCGTGATTTCCAAGACAATTTCTTAACTGAGTCGTGCCGGCTTTCTTCCAGTTCGAATTCCTTCTCGGCACAAAGGCGAAAGAATACAATTGTTTCAACGTCCAGGGAATCCTCCAATTCCAATACTTGTGCTCGATCAGCAATGCTAGCCTCTGGGGAATGCTTCTTTGCTGCTGCCTTAAGTAACTTCTTGTGCAGATCGATGTACCTCTTGCGTTGCATCCACCGCTCACCAAATAGTTTCCATGAACATCGCATGGTCTTCGCCTTTTGTGACATCATGTTGATGTAATTATCTCCATACCTTTTAGATTCCAAGCCGTACAAAACTTGGACTCCGTACAGCGCATACATCCACCACGATTTGGCATCGCGCCGAATCGGTACTTTGGGGCGCTTCTTTCGAATGTGAATTCGCTTTAGATAGATCTCATGGGTAGACACGAAATTGATGGCGCTGATAACGTCATTGCACTGCGCTTCTGTGACTGAGGCAAAGATTGAACCAATGTCAGCAACAAATTGTAGCCTGGGAATCGAAAACAGGGTGGTATCATCATGATTTACAGTCATTTTCGCACTGATGTTGAATGGTCGAAGAACGTAAGCTTCTTCTGGTGGGCTAATCCGACGCGAAGACACAAGATCCTGAACATGTGCAGTGTCGTCACAATAGAGACCCACTTGTTTCACCTCCAGAATTTTGTGGACGAAAGGTGTGTGGGACTGAGCTCGATCTACGAATGTAACATGGCCATTCGCGTTTGTCGTATTGACCGTGATAGATTCAACTGTGATACCAACAGCGAAAGGATTTTTTGATAACATTTGTGAAGTGTCTTCATACCGGATGTGAATATTCTTGATTTCAACGGATACATTGTCAAGGATGTTATGTAGAATCTTCTCGCGGTACCCCCATCCCGAGGTCGTATCCCCACCATGACTGGGTGACGCGCTATCGTCGGCATCTGAAACGCGGCGAGTATCTTCATTCTTGCTCTTTTCAAAAAGTTCTCGGACTCGAATTTCTTGTTGTTTCGCAAACCTCATTCGCAGAGCGTACGAATCCTGCGCATCATCCGTTATTTTATCCTTCAGCTTCTGCAATTCGTCTTGATGTGCTGGAACCACCATAAGAAAGACATCGTCGATGACCAATTTCACCGATTCCTTCGTCAGGCGCTTCCACGGCACCTTGAGTGCGAGACATCCTAATGTGCCTGCCTTGACGCGCAGCGGCAGTTGGAACTTGTCGAGTGCTCCGGTCTTGAGCTTGAGTTCCCGCACTTCGACTTTCCCACCAAAGAGCGCGATTTTCATCTTCTCGGCATCGAGCCCTTCGACCCATTCAGACACATACTCGACGAGTATCGACTCGACCACTTTCTCGAACATGCTCTGTCGCGTGGGCTTCCCATGTAGCGGTGACGCCTCCTCTTGCTGCCTTCTTGAACAATCACAATCGACAGCTTCTGCTCATGCACAGGCGACTACTCCACAGGTCTCCGGCTGCTCGTCGGATGCCTGATGCTCACGGCGTCAGGGCGCTCTCCCAAGTTTCCCTTCAAGATCCGAACCGAATGGGCGGGGTCGCGAAAGGAAACGAAGAGAACTGTGGAAAATGATGTAAAGGAGAGGAGAGGTCCTCCGTAAACGGAAGAAATACCTCTCTAGAAAATTGTCGAACAAGAGTGTTGGTCTGTTGTGTTCTGGGGGGAAAGCCGCACGAGATTGATGGTACAAAATGGGGAAATCGCGAACCAAGAGGAAGAATGCGAAGAAGCGCAAGGCGCGGCGCGTGTTCGCTGTGGTGGCCGCTGAGATACAAGCAGCTGTAAGATAAACGTGTCTCTTCGTAAAGGCGCATGGCGCTCAGGCACAAGGAGAGTGTCACTTTGCTGATAGAAATCGGTCCTGACGTGCCGTGGGTTGTGTTCCCAAGGAGGATGCCAAATGGACGCCTGAGGCAATTGAACGTGAGCACATGGAGAACGAGGAAGAGAGGCAGCGCGTCGACGATGAATGGAAGCGCGCAATCGCAGCGTCGACGAAGGCATTTGAGAAGCGGAAGCGGATAAAGGAGGAACGTCAGCGGCTACTCAGAGCTATCCGCCAGGTATCGTGATGGCTGCCAAGAACTGATTCTGGAATCGACATCTCACGGCTGTTCCGTCGGCATCTTGCAGCGTCTAGAAAATGGCGGCAATGACGAGTGATTCAGACGATCCTTCATTCCATTTCGCTCTGCAGGAAGCGGTCATGCTCCGAGGCACATTCATGTGACGAATGCCGACGAGTTGATTGTCGCCAGAGCCTCGTCAGTAATCGTGTAGAAATCCCCCATCGGCCTTGACTTGAGATCCTTCCTCAGCCCATCCTGACGCACTTGGTTTTTCTCATCCACCCTGCTGTGTTCCCGTCAAAAACCACGATGACAGATTTCCTCTCAAAACTTCGAGTGTGAATTCTTGTAACCTGGTCAGTTCTACCCCTGTCACCTTGTTCCCGGATTATATCTACTCATGATGGATTTTCGAAGCTTGCGTTGGAGCTGAACCGTTCCATCAGCATTCCACCCCCCCTACCCCGTTTCACACGCCCCCTCCTCCTTGGAAAATATCTCGGAAATGTGTGGAAAACATCGCGTCCGCTCCATTCTGATTGGCTCCAGCAGCTGGCGAGCGGTTCAACGGAACCTCGGCAGTCAGCGATTAGGGTCTCGGGCCACACTGAAAGTCGACAGCTTCTCGCTCCATCCTGTAACTCAAACTTGACTCGACGTTTGTATGGGCGGTGCTCACCTCATGCACGCGACGATCCGACAGCATTTGCCCACGGCTTGCATCAGTTGCTGGCGGCGCCACAAGGGACAGGGCCGACTCACCCGAGAGCGCCCGTGGGAAGCCTCCGCCATTGCGTCCGTCGTGTGGCCCCCCACACACAGCACCCGAGCGGCCGCGCGGATCAGTGAGGACACGACAGCGCGGACGCAACGCGACGCTCCGAGTCAGACCGGCCGGCCGGCCGCACCAACGCCCAGACACTCAACATGCCGCCGACTACCGGCAATGCCACGGGGACGCCCCCCAAGGAAGGCAAGCTGCCGCTGGCCGACGACTTCTTCAAGGCGCCGCCGCTCAATGCCAAGGAGACCAAGTACCTCGTGAACCTGGCCAAGCGCGCGTGCAAGGAAGTGGTGTACTACTCGCGGCGCACGGGTGGCCCGATGAACTGGGTGCACTTGTCGTCGGACGACGGCGTCGAAGTGTTCCAGGGCATTGATGAGACCGCAAGCGCTGATGCACCGACGCGCTCGATCACGTACCTGCGCGGCTCGACGCGCATCTACGCGACCATTGATGACATCGCCGACTTTTTCCGACTCGACACGCCCATGAAGCTCAGCGGGTTCACGCAGACTGTCGGGAAGGATCTGCTCGACCAGAAAACGCTGTATGATCTCGCACTGCCCACGGAGGAGAACCCCAAGCACTATGTCGGCGTCAAGTGGACAGCCGTCGAGTCGCCGAGTAAGCTGGCACGGAACCGCGATCTGTGCTACCTCGAATGCCACGACGAATTCATTGACACCAACAGTAAGAAACGCGGCTGGGTGCGCAGTCTGCACTCTATCCGCTTGCCTTTCTGTCCGCCGCTCGACAAGTCGCATGGGCTCGTGCGTGCGAGTCTTTATCGCTCGGGCTTTGTGTTCATTGAGTCGGACGACAAATCGTACGTCGATGCCGTGCACACACTGCACATGGACATCAAGGGCAGTGCGCCAAACTGGCTCAAGATTCTCGTCATGAAGCGTCGAATCAAAAACATTTCCGAAGTGAACCGATATTTCCAAATGCGCCGACTGTGTGAAGGCCGACTACTGGGAGATCTCGAGCTGCCATCTAAGTCGGGTGTTGCCAAGTGCCAGATTTGTAGCCACAAGTTTGGTCTCTTTTCACGCAAATCCACGTGCCGCAAGTGTGGCAAAGTGATCTGCTCGAATTGCGGCCACCATTTCATTCTCGACTATGCCGGCACAGGGGCGAAGAAAGTCAAAATTTGTACGCATTGCTCTGACAAAGTGGTGCATGGCATGAGTGAAGACGTATCGGATCGTTCCGTCTCGCATTTACGGGCGCACCGTGTGGATTCGATTGCGAGACCGCTGTATGATCAGTCTCCGTCATCTGCAGACAGCCGACCATTGAAGCACCGACAGCTGTCCCAGGAAGAACAGGATTACTACATGCAAAACGAAGACGATAGGGGGCGTGCTGATATTCTGGAGGCCAAGCGAATGCACCGCGAGTTTGAAGAGCATTTCAGTCGGTCTGGAGCATCGGTGAACATGCGAGACACCACGCCCGCGATGACCAAGCCGCCTATTGCACCTCATCGTCACCTTCCTGTGGAAACGTACGACAACCACTCAGACGATGGAGATTTCCGCATGGGGAGATCGCGAGACCAACGCAATTCCCTGAACATGTCGACGTATCAAGAATTTATGCGGCAAGAGCGTAGTCGGCAAATGAGTCGAACCGGCGTGTCTGCCCCATCGGCGGCTGCCTCTCGTCCACCTCAGTTCCGGAACACAATCAATCGTAGCTCAATGCCACATGCTGTTCCGGAGCCTGGTGAAACACTCTCACGGGCTCGACTCAACCATAGCTTTGACCACCCAGCTTCCAACTACTCGCCAGCCCAGCATCCAGAAGACACGCTGGACTCGATTCGTATCAGCTCCGATTGGGACAATGACTATTTGTACCATGTCAGTGCTCATCAGATGCGTGACAATGCCTCCGTGTACACCGACGAAACGGTTGGTGCACCGATTCGTCGCTCAGATTTGTCGCTTGACTCTAGGCCATCGCGTGAGCGTGCGTCTGTGTCGGATGGTTTCCGGTCTAGCTTTCTTGGGCATGATGGATACACCGACGAGCTGAGCATGCCTCGGCACTTACCGCCACCATATCCAGTGCCGCCTAGTTCTGATGCCTACTCTGACCGACACCGTGCTGGTCAGTACAGGCGTCAAACACATGGTGGAATTTACGGACGTGCACCCGAATCCGACGACGGACACGGATACGGATTCGACAATTTCCGACGAAGCTACTTTGACGCTCGTAACAGTGACATTCATGAGCTGGAACAGCGAATGCTAGAGCAATCCATCACCGACGATGAGGGAGATTTTCGATACGGGTACGATGCTGCTTCTGCTCAAAGCGATGACACGGAATTCTTTGACCAAGAGTATGACGTCTCCACTCCAGCGGATGGCCCCCGCGATCAGAAATCGATTGCCACGGAGAAGCAAAAAAATCGTGATGCTGCCGAGGAGCTGGCGACTGTGATGGCCCTCTCTGCAATGCGACTGTACGAAAAGGAAAACGGTCTTGGAATGCAGGTTTCTGAGGAAACTCGCCAAGCAGCACTGAAGAAAATGGTCGAGATCTACACTAGTGAGATTGAACGTACCAGTATGGAAGAGATGCCTCCGCGTGTCACTAGACCAAAGTCACGAAGCATCAGCGAAGGCGCCTACGGATCCAATGGACCACGCACATCAAATGGTGTGAGCGACATGAGCGCCAGTCGTCCGGATCGTCAGCACGCTCAGACAATGCTGGAGCCCCCTCCACAGTCTTCGGATCACTACATGGAGTATCGTGACTTGTCCGACTTGTCTGCAAGCGCCTTCAAAGCATTCCAAAAGAAGACGCACCAGGGAAGCTTGTCGTCACAGCCGAGATCAGACGCTGAGCCCAGTCTACGGAGCAGCGCCGTTGAGGCGTCTCGGCGCCCACCATCGGGTGCCGAATCAAAGAGTAGCTCACGCCGTAATGCTCCGCTTGGTTTGAGTGACACCGATAATCGGTCGCGTGGTGCAGGTACGACCATCGGAAGTCAACTGGGCAGCGACAGTGTCGTGCGCCCGTCGCCACGTGCCATTTCGATTCGTGACGATATCTCCGACACGTTCAGCGAACTGGATCTCATCGACTTGCCACACTTGATGCGTGCTGACGATAGCACTGCGCAAAGCCGAGGGCCCGATCGGCTGAGCCAGGAGAGTCAGCAGACAACCTTTTCGGAGTTATCAGAGTGGCAGGAGTCAAATGGCCGCAACTCACTCTCGACGGGAGCGATGGACTTGCACACGAATGAGACGCATCGTTTTGGTGACGAAGAATGGGTTTCCACGGCGGTCAACAACTACTCAGTTGACACTTCTGCTTCGCCCCCCCAAACGAAGGCCCAGGACCAGCAGTCGCGGGAGACAAGATCGTCATCCGTCATTTCCGACGACAGTGACTACCACGAAGATTTGGATGACGGTGACCTAACCAGTCGAACAAAGATGACAATGTCCGAGTTAGAGCGGTATCGTGCGTCTCTGGCTGAGCTTATGGCTGAGTACAACGAGCAGAACTCACCGCCTACTATGCCGGGTCGTCAACCAGAGCCTGAGCCCCAGCGACGCCTGGTGTCTCATCCAAATGTGATCAAAGAACTGTATCTGTGAACGTAGTCTTGTAGATGTAATACATCGCCCGATCCTGTCCATGATCGACGGTATTGTGTCACAACCAGACCGACCAACATTTATTTACAGTGTTTGTTGAACGATAAGCCTTCCGCAAGGTCGAGTGGCAAGCCGTTTATCACCAACGGAGAGGAGTTCTGGAATGATCCACCTAGCGACTGTAGTATACGGTCTTCGAGTCGGGATTGGCGGAGGTTTGTAGGTGACAAATTCTGATGCAAGCAACTCAGCAATGCTGCTATTTGAGCTGGAACGCGACTCCAAGAAACTGAAAGATAAATTGTGGGATGAACTGCACATGAATTGCGCTTCGAGAAGTCTGCGTGGTCATTCTCCAAAAAGCCTCATGACAGAAAGACCGGTTTGGTTTCTTGTTGTTGCTGGGAAGGGGGCGGCGTACAAGGGAACACCTGCGAGAAAAGCGAAGCTGCCGGCTGATGGTGATATTAACAACCTCAGAGTTGCTGTGGTTGCGAAGTATGCGGACACTCTGTTGAAAGGAATCGCTCCATCCGACCTCCTCGTCTTCTCCGACAAGACGGCGTTCGATGCCCATAGCACGGATACTCCCACAAATCTGAAGTCGTCGTGTTTTTTGAAAGGAACAAATGAAGATGTTGGACTTGGGTATAATGAAGATCATGCTCTTGTGGTCGCTGTTCCAGATAGTGCAGCGACAACGCAACTGACACAGCAAGTGAAGATGGGCGTAAACGAGGTCTTTGGAGAACATGAACGGAAGCGCTCGGTGTATGCGATATCGACGTGCTCATATTCAAAAGAGTCGCTCTTCAAGGGGCACTTGGATCTTGAATACTCCTCTGTTGAAGTTGATGAAGTGCACGACGACTCGATTCCTGCATCTTTATGGTCCGATCTTCCTGAGAAACATGCCGAGCAACGAGATGCGTACATGGCGTATATCGGAAACACTTGAAGGATGCGTTGGAGCCAAGCCAGCAGCACAATGATCACCTGATTGATGTCGCATCAGAGCGGGACTACTCAATTGGGATGGCGGGAGTCTCTTGCCTTTCGGAGTGACAGGGACAGCCGATTTGATGATTATCGACGAATGCGCAAAACAAATTGGAGACGTTTTCGCTGGCCTTCAGTTCGTGATCGAAGTAAAGAAGGATCATCCTGGCTACGAGAAACGATGGCAACTGCTTCTAGAGTTAGTTGTGGCGGATGTGAAGAGTGAAGAGCGTTGTGCTCCTGTGGGTTTGCTCACAAACTTGAACGACTATTGGTATTTCTTGTGGTTAAGTCGAACCACAAAATTGGGAGAATGCTGTTTACATGCCCCGCCAATGGGTTCAAGGCGATGAAAGACATTTTGAAGCAGAAAGCAGGACCGTCGCGTGATGGACATTTTACGATGCAGATTGATCTTTTGGGTGTGCCATCTCCACTCAAGCGTCTGAAGTTTCGTCGAGGTGATACGGAACGTGACGACGCTGCAGCCGAAATGCTGGAGAGATACGAGCTGATGTCGGATGAACTTAGTCCGGAGTTCTTGCAGGAGCAAAGGATCAGGTATGCTTTCGATTTGATTAGGCGAATGCCGATCCATAGTTCAATGCACACTGTAGATGGTTGAGGAGCACAGCTCAATGGCGTTAATCATTCAACACAGCATTCTTTATGCAAAGAAAATTCTTCAAATTGTAGGATCCAACCTCTCTCGTTTCAGTGCTCTCGAGATCTTTAAGATCCTACTCGGTCAACTGGTGGTGAAAAGCAAGTATAGTGCACGATTCTCCTTGTGGCGCAAGTCCACCCAGCAGAGGAATGCACGTTGTTCTGGTGGCTATGGAGACCAAACTGAGAGGGACATTATCTGTTCCATGCGATGACACAGAGTTCTTTGGCCAAGAACTTGAAGTTCTCATCCCAATAATCGAAAAAGAAGGCCCGCATCGCCGTGAAGAAACCGAACAACGTGACGCTGCCGTGAGGAGGAGAGTGGTCTTGGAAGGCGGACTTCTGAGGAACTCCGCTGCGGCTCAGGCTCATGCTGAAAAGCTGGCCTGTTAGGAGGCGAGTTCTGCTTGTTGTACTCAGCCATATGCTCGGCCAGAGACGCACGATAGCTCTCTAACTCGGACATCATCGTCTGACAATTTTGTTTCGCAGTGCTTTGCGCGCATGATGAACTAGTACAATACTGCCTCAGCGTCTCAACCGAATGTGAAAAGAACTGTATCTGTGAACCCGGTCGTGTAGACCGTAATGCATCGCCCGATCCAATCCGTGATGGACGGCACTGTGTCACAACCAGACCGACTAACATTTATTTACAATATGTGTTGAACGATAATCCTTACGCGAGGTCGAGTGAAACACTATCTACACCAACGGAGGAGAGTTCTGGAATGATCCACCCAGTGACTGCCGTGACAGTCGCTCTACCAGTAATGGCACAACTTTGTCGATATCGACAGCCAACTGAATCGCCACACTACTGGCATCGTGTGGCGTGTCGGAGTGCACACTCGCGCTACTCAGACGAAGGTCGCTATCACTTCTGAAGCCTTCCATTTGGGCTGGGCTACTGCCGTAGTCGTCTGTATCACAATCGCACGTTGCTTCCACAACTCCTTCGTGAACATACTGTTTTGCACCACAGTTGTCGCAGAATCTTGTCTCCAAAGGTTCACCTTCCGTAAGATCGAAAGGTGGGACGTCGAGAACGCCCTTTTCCCATCGATTACTTGCGATCCATTCGCCGCTTTCACTCTCGATGTATTCGATTGTCTCTCCGCCCAGTTCAGGAGACTGAGGTGGCTCGGGCTCATTCGGTTGAAATTGAACTTTCGGTGGATCGAACTTAATGAATGGAACTTGGGGCATCGGAGCGAACTGTGTCGTCGGAACAGGCGGCTGCGGCTGCTGCATATGGCGGACAAACTCCAGAGCAACGTTGGGCATCGCTGACACTGGAGCAGGAACTGGAGGTGGCGGTGGAGGAGGATGTTGTGCTTGCTGCATGTTTCGGACAAAATCGAGTGCGATGTTGGGGGGTCCTGCAACACGGGATGTGGTCGCTGCCGGCTGTGTGAAGTGTGGTTCATGATGAGACGGACGGCTGTTTGTTGATCGAGCATCATCATAGTGCTGCTGAGTATAGTATGAACCACGTCGCGCGTTTGGTGACGGAGATGGAGAAGACTGCTGGTATCGCCGTGGGCGGTCGAAGATTTGCTGAGGACTGCAGCGCGAGTTGCCATTATGTATCGATTGTTGGTAATCATTGTGCCTTTGCTGCTTGGACTGCTGCTCTTCGAGATGTCTCGCCGCATCAAAAGAGTTGGCTCGTTCTAGGCGATTACCGACTATGGTGTAACGAGACGAGGGAGGGAAATGCCCGCGGTTCGGCTCGAAACTGTGATCTTGCCGTCCATGGTCTGGCGTTCGATGAGACTGATCAGTTGATGCGGTCGGCGCTCGGGAGCGTTGCGATGCGTACGGCATGCCTCCCTCAGAAGCAAGCGTATTTCTCCGCGCCGGAGTAGCGTGCGATGTTGGATTTGAGGTTGGATATTCATTCCGAGTTGGACGCTTGTATGAGTAGATCGGGCTTTGATCATTGAAATCATTGCCATCCCACAGTCCTGTCAGATCTGCAGTCCCACGAATGCCCGCATTGTTGTGGAGATCCTCAAATTCAGCAGAATAATCGCTAGCTCGGCTCGACACCGTTCTTCTTCTGTCCCGAGGTTGTTCGTACTGGTGCTGATAATACTGAGTGGCAAAGTACTCACTTGGCTTCATGTTTTCTGCATCGTGGGAGAACGAAGAGGCTCGATGCATCGACTGCTGACGATCTCGAGCTGTCTGGACAAACGGCGCATTGCTCGACTCGTACGCATTAGACATCGATAGCGACCTCGATTGACGTTGTGCTGGTGCTACTGTCTGATCCCGTATGTCATGTGTTTGTATAGGCACTGTTTCACTTTCCAAAGCAGCATTCAGCGCTGTGCTGAAAGTTTGGCGTGCTGACATTGGCGTAGCATGGCAATACCTCGCCTCAGCTGAACACACCGTACAGATGCGCACTTTCTTGCGGCCAATGACGGGGATATCCAGCATCCAGTCGTCACTGCAGTGCTTGCACACGCCTTCACCACACTTTCGACAAATATGCCGCCTGTTGAACGTCGAGAATTCTCGAAAACAGAAATGGCAAGCGCCTTTGACTTTGGTTGCGGGAATGTCGAGATCACCAAGGAGCGGCGACGAACTCAGGCGCTGCTGCTGCAGATACTTGTCAATGGATGCTAGCGCAACGATACGCTGTCGAAGAAATGCAGGTTGGAAAATCTCTGGGAAATGGCCCTTGAGGTCCATTTCGATCGTGTAGGTCGTATCGAGGACACCAGGTTTGTCGGTCTCGACGGCAATGAGACCACATCGATACAACGAAGCGCGGACAATACCGTGCGACTTTTCCAGTGTGGGACAGCACGGCATCTTGATCGAATGCATGCTGCGTACCCATCCACGTCTTCCCTGTGCATCGCGGAACTCCTTTTGACACTCGAGATAACAAAAGTCGCGATTCCGGAAGATACGCGACGGGGACTGCACGAGACACCACTTGATACCGACGTATCGGCGCGGGTGATCACCGGACGGTTGCACAAGCGAGTAGAGTGTGGACATGTCGAGTAGGTCCGGGTTGAAGAGCAGCCCATGCTCAGCCAGGCGCTTGTTGGTATCAAGTTTAAAGACCATGGCGAACTCTTCGATAGTCGCATTGACGCATGCGACACCACGCAGACAAGTGGCGTCCTTGCTGTGGGCTCCTGCTGGAGATGTGTGCCCATCGCGTCCAGGCACTGGAGTAACGGCGTCTGCATGGCTGCGCTCGTACCCGCGGAAGATCTCGATGCCCTTGACGGTCGTCACAGGCTTCCACACGAGGCTTGTGTGCTCGGGCTCCAGTGTGTCACGGATCAAGTGGTTGGCAGTCTCATTGGCGAGGCGTACGAGGTATTTCTTCATCCGCTGGTCGAGGTCGGGCGTCTTGAAGAACTCTCGGCCACGGAACTCGCCCGAAGACGTGGACGAGGAGCCTCCACCTGAGCCGCGACGCCGTGTGGCGGGCTGAGCCGGTGTGTGGTCTGCGTGGAGGAATGCACGGGCCACGGCGGCGCGGTCACGCGCATATTGGTCGTCGTCCATGTCCATCGGCATGAGGGTGCAGGACCTGTGGGGGAACACTCACCCGCAGGTCAGACACTGGGGACGTCCGCGCGGCCGTCCAGAACGATGGAAAACGTTGGGAAACGTTGGACACGCAGACGGGTAGAAGATGGAAAACAGCGACTCGACGCTATGATAGCTGCTGGACGGTTAGACCGACGGCCACGTTTTGTGGGACGGGAGCAGTAGCAGAGACCACCGCGCGAACTGAACTACTGACTCGGTGGCGAGATGAGCGTGACGTACACGACGGCGCGCGGGCGGACGCGGGCAAGTGGCTCCACGTCTCCAATCTGGATTCCACGGAGCGGTCGGAGACGGATGCTGTGTTCTTCCAGGTGCTCGAACGACGCCTGCGATTGACGTTGATCCGGATGTTTCCCCTGCACCATGCGCAACTGGCGTCTGGACAATTGGGCACACGGGAGGCAGACAGGCCATATCGTTGGTGGATATCGTCACATTGTTGCCATTCAAGCCAATCATGCACCAGAGAGCGTCTTCGAACTGCTCTCTATTGTTGCGCTTCTTTTCAACCAATCCGATTTGGCTTTGATTCAAACTGAGCGCTCTATTCAAGATGTCACAGTAATCGCTTCCCGCCCTTTTGTCAAGAGCTGCAAGAATTGGCAACATTGCCATCTCGAGGAGAATGGAGACGTCGTGCGGACACGAGTGTCCTGTGCGCCGCGAGCTCCATGAGAAGCAGCGCCAATGGGATCAGGAGCGCAATAAATTGAGGGCAGAAATTGCTAAGCTACGCGAAGATGCGCAGCGCCTGACCAAGCGCCAGGAGCTCACACAGCGGGCAATGCGAGAGCAACAAAAGCTCATTGACCGATATCATGGAGAGTTTGAAGAGTTCGTGACTTCTAGAAGGCGCGAAGAAGAGCAAGTGGCGGAGACGAGACGCCGAAAGCGCTCACTGGCTTCTGAAATGGATCAAGAGCAAGTGGTCAACCTGGAGGACACACTCGACAAGAAGCGGGTCAAGGCAGAGCCGCCATCAACGAAGCGCCACTCGCTGTCTTCATTTGGCCAAGTATTAAAGGAGAGCACATCACAAAGCAGCAGTCCGCACAGACGACGGAGTCTACCAGATAACAAAGGGCTGCTGAAGGTGTCGGAGGCGTGGACAGCGAGAAAGAAAGACACTAGCCTTGACGGCCCACGTACTGTTAGCGTTACAGAGATGCTGCACTCACGTCAACCTCGACAAATGCCGTCGTTCTCTCTGCTGGGTCGGCGTGTTCCTCAAGTCGAACGAGCGGTGCCCTTGCGTGACTCCTCCGATAGCATCGACAGCTTCCTTGATGACATTGTTGCAGACGTAACTCCCGTGAAAAAGCAGCGAACTCCACTTCAACTTCACACATCTAATGGCGACGATCGAGCTCCTCAAGAGGTTCACCTTAAACTTCATCGAAGATCCAAGCCAGCACCAAGCTCTGGGAAAGAGAACGCGTTTCCATTCGTAGAGGTCGTTCGCAACCGCCAAGAGCGAGCCGCATTGCCGGCATACGACTGCATCGAATGCCGGAAGTACTACGAGGCCCTCGATGGACTCGTCCCCGAGTCCGAGCTCAAGGCCATGTGCTCTCGTCACCGAGCCCGCTTCGAGCCGTACCAAACCCCCGACGATTTCTGGCGACTAAGCTTCCCCGACTCGCAATCGGACGGCACTCCGTCGCCATAAGTGTACATACCGGCGTCCGCGACAGTGCCCACCGAATGAACACATGCATGATGCAGGCTGCTCATCTTAATCAACCATCATTGCGTTTCGAGTTTTATCAGGGCGGAAAAAGGCATCGGTTCTTTCACCTGCAGGGACTCATATCCGCTTTCAGAGGTCTTTCCTGCACAATACGTGCATCTAATTGCATAAATCAATGTATCATATATAAGGAAGTTAATATTTTCAACAGTAAGAATGGATCTTTTCCAACTCATCTGGTCAGCGAGAGGGAAGAAGGCGAAGAACCCAATCTCATCCCCAACAGCCTGCCTGTCGACTTCGTGGCCATGCATAACGACTCGGACGCTGATCTGCGCGCACCGCTCGTGCCTGCGCCTCCTATCGCTGCTCCGCCCAGTGCAATGGCTGGCAAACCTTCTTCCGGCGGCTTCACGTCGCTCTCGTCGTTGCCACAGCAGCGCCCTCATGGCTACGTGCACCAAGACTCGGGCGTCCCCAGCAACTCGGTCTCGGCCGCGTGGAAGAACGTGCGCAAGTGGGACGCCGCCACGCTCATCCGCAACCTACGCTACGTGAACGTGGTGCTCGCGATCCTCCAGGCGCTCGCCGGGTTCATGGGACTTTTCGACCTCGTCACGCTCGACATCACGAGCTTCCTGATCTCGGTTTACGCCATGTACGTCTCTATCGATGCGTTGTACATGCTGAGCGTGGACATGAACATGAAAATGACTCATGTGTTGGATAGTATCTTCGCCCTGCTGTTGCTCGCATTCGAGTGCCGCTTCTCGTCGATGGAGCCCAAGATCCGACAACAGTTCGGTTTCCTCTTTACATACCGAGGCCGCACCGCCTTCATCTTTTGGTAAGTGCCTCTCAGATCCTTTTGCAGGCAACGTGCAGGTCATCATATCAGAATGTGCTGCACAGTGTCGGCTTCATGGACTTCGGAATGGATGGGTCGCTCGCGTGGTTTGTTGGCATCATGATGTGTCTCAACGCTCTGTTCAACTGCCTCGTCATGACTTGTCACCCGGAATTCCGGAACGGACACCTCTCAGCGTCCATGGACCCAACAGCGACCTATACGGCTGCCAACGAGGAGACCGCGTCGCTGCTGAACAGTCACGAAGACTTGGCGGTCAAGGCAGGATCATTCATGCTCTCCAAGGCCAAGCAAAACCCAGACTTTGCTGTAAAGGTCGCTCAGGCGTACGCAGCAGAACCAGTAAGCCCCGCTGGTGGCTACGTGCCACCAGTGCCCACTGTGACCATCACGCCGCACTGACCAACGAGCCGCCTCGGCCCTTGAGTCTGAGCCGCGTGCATCTCCCTGTTCCATCGTCTTTTCTAATGTATTACGGATATTGCCACTGCATTATTTTCATTACAGATGGTGCTTGATCTCCTGCTTGAGTCGGAGCATATCTCGCTCTTGATTGAGTCGTTTGATCGGATCTGCTTGCAGGTTTCGCTTATGTTGACGAAGCATCTCGAGCGCCTTTTCGAGATTTGCATCCGCCTGGTCTTTTGATTCGGTGGCTTCCCGCAGTGCAGTGGTGACGTTTTCAGGAAGTAGCATAGGTGTTGAGGAGACTGAATCTCCAAAGAGCTCTGCTCGAAGTTGATTCAATGTGCGTCGCTTGGAGTCGTACAGATGCTTCCACTCTTCGCGTAGTTGACGTGAGCTGTCCTGCAAGCTTGTATCGTTCGACACTTTCGTCTCGCACAGCCGGACAAGTTCATCGAACGTGCGGAGCCGAACTGTGCCGTCTATCATTTGCATATCTGAGCTGCTATGCGTGTCGACAAGTTCTTGCAGCTGATCAAAAAGTCTATGCGCGACCTCGTCATACTCATCGACATAGGTGCGGGCAAGTGTGCTTCGAGCTGCGTCGCTTCCAGTTGTAGTGTCGTACGACGCAATGCGTCTTTCAGCAGCTTCGTTTAGCTGCTTGAATGCTGTTATGAGTTGAACAAACAGATCCTCGATTCGAAGGAGATCTTGTCGTTCGCTGTCAAGTATGCGGTGCACCAGTCTGCAGAAAAGCACGATGTTAGACGTGTAGATTGTGTCTGATTTGTTGTTCGTACCGTAGCCGTGCATGATGCATTTCAAATCCTTCCAACGACGACATCAGTTTCAGATAGCGGTGTTGTTGCCGCCACAGTTTCTGTTCGTAGCTCTTGAGAAGAATTGTTGTCGATTTAAGAAACGCAAGTTTCTCCACTTTCTCTGGGTATGCCTGCCGCAGAATGTCGCCAATCTGCTTTTTAGTTTTGTCTAATGAAGCCTGTAAGATCCTCTTTCTTGCCCAAATTGCATCCTTGCTCATAAGCTGGAACTGCTGCAATAGCTGACGTCGGGAGCCCGTCACCAGTCGAAGCTTTTGCTCTTGTCCAGTCACTTGCAAATGAGCCAGCAGTGCGTCCTGCTCCCCAACAACAAAGGCCCTTCTCAATCTTTCCAGTTCTACGCAGCATCTACATGGCGTGTGAGCGTGACTATCAGGATGCTATCGATGGCACACTTACTTGTTGTACAAAATGACATCTTGCTCACGCATATTCAGTCCAGTAGGGTCAGTTTCATGGAGCCATGGGCTTGGCGGACTAGTGGTTTTGGATCCATTGACCTTCGTGGGTGTCATCGCTGCATCTGTGTCCCTTGGATTATCGGCTGACGATGGGAATGAGAGGGATGAAATCGCACGTATTCTGGCTTGTAATGCTCGAAGATTGGACTCTTCTTGGAGCCGAAGACGCTCCAGATCATTCTGATAGAGGAAATCCTTCCATTTTGTCTGCTCGGAGTGAATCTCAATGTTTGATACGTTGGGGATGGATCCAGCCGACACAATTGGAAGGGATGATATCGACACGCTTTGAGACGTGAGTGCCATGTCACTTGCAGACTTCGACGTTGTCAAGTGGTGTAGAACCCCTCGTGTACGTGCCAGCAGCTCGTCTGCACCTAGAACCCGCCGATCTTTAATAGCTTTGGCTGCCAGAATCTGCATCATGAAGAAATGACGACACAGCCCATTACTATAGACTACACCCAACACTTATAGTCGATGTCGTACCCACCTCATTGAAGTACTCCCTGTCACCATGCCTTCGTGTTCGCTGCTGCTGCCCATCAACTTGAAGTGTCCGACGCTGCACGACTTTCGCTAATCGGTCGTTCTTCTCATCCGCGAGGCGTAGTTTGTGTTCCGTCTCTCGGATCTCACGTTCGAGTTGCGCATTCTCGTTGTCGAGTGCATCCAACGACTCGTCTTGGAGCGCCAAGTCACTTTGGCATGCCAGCTCGGCTCGTAGTAGATCCTCACCATGCAAAATACCGCGTCCGTCTCCTAGTTCGTGCCCCAGCAGCGCTGAATAAACGGCGTAGTCTTGCGCACCACCTAGTTGTCGTTTGACGCTCTGTCGTGGTCGAATGCTCGTGAGAAACCAGTCCAGAAACGCCTGCACGCGGAGCGACGGCAGCCCATAGAGCCAGTCAAACATATCGGCATGGAGGTTGCCGTCATCATAGCCCAGCTCACGAAAGAGCTCGACGAACGCCTTGCCGAAGCCGCGCCTCCGCTCATTGTCGGTACCGCCAGCCTCCATGTTGCCGTCCACTTTTGAGCTATGGATGAGGTACTAATTTCCACGTCACAGTACACGCGATCGTACAGTTGTCCCTCTTTCAATTAATGTTCAAGTCCTCTATGGTGGCTGCATTACACAGTAGAGGGGACTGTCTGGCTGACTGTCTCGCGACGTGATTGGCACGTGTCTCGTTAACTCATTATCGATTGGCTGAAACCAAGCGTTTCGTCTCTAATGTGGTCCACATCTCGCGCGTGGCACAAGCAACGAGAGTGATGGTCATCTATTGATGTCAGTCCGGTCTGGTGGAGAGCTCCAGCGGAGTCATCAAGCGCCTCAAGCAGGCAGCATCGTCGTGTGGGAAAGGAGAGCGCCCTGCGCCACGACCCCCGTCTCGGAGCATCGACCATGGGCTTCGCTCCGATCGTCGAGGACCAGCAGTGGCGCCAGGAGCAGAAGGACGGTGGGAGCGCAGCCACGCCTGGCGTCGGGACGACTATGGACGACCACCCGCACCCGCGCCATCACCCACGCCGTTCCGGAGGAAGTTATGCGCAGCGCCAGCGCTTCGAAGATGCTGGTTCCCAGTACATGCAGCCCGTGCGCGGGTTCTTCCGCACGTACCCGCACTTGCGCGAGTTTGCCTGTGGTGGATCGGCGGCAGCGATCAACATCGTCATTACGTTCTTGCCGAACAAAGTCATGTTCCGACAACAGGTACGCAACGAATGCGCATGGCATTGTGAAGAAAGAAGGACTAACAGCTGTGGTGGTATCATAGCTCTTTGGTTTGAACACGTGGCAGGCCGTGAAGAACGTGCAGAGCGAAGGCTGGAGAATGCTCTACCGTGGTGTCTACCCGCCGCTCATGCAGGCCGCCGTGTCCAAGTCTCTTATGTTTGGGCTTTACAACTGGTATGATGAGGCACTCGTCGATCGCTTTGGCAACCATACACGAATTCATCTCCTTGCGGCTTTCGCTTCCGGCTCGACTGAAGCCCTTCTGACTCCGTTTGAGGTAGAGCCTTCGTCAAACACAAGCCCTTGACTGTATAACGTACACTGACTGCTCGCTTTGCATGTTCGAATAGCGCGCACAGACTTTGCTTCAGACACCCAAGTTCAACAAGGATATCACGGGCGTGCTTGACGCGATCGTACACCTGAACAAATACGGTGTACACGAGTACTACCGCGGTTTATCGGCGATTCTACTACGCAACGGTCCAGCCAACGTACTCTTCTTCGGCCTGCGGGAGCCTCTACGCGATATGTTTCCTCTTGGAGAGTCGGCGCGAGCGATGATGGTGAACGATTTCATTTGTGGTGCAATGCTTGGTGCTGTCATCAGTACGGTTTGCTTTCCGGTGAACGGTACGATGTGTGGATTGCCAACATATCTCACAGCCAATGCACTGACGATACTCCTTTCTATTACAGTGGCTCGAACACGAATGCAGAGCGTGTATGGCGAGCGCTTTATCGGTGTTTTCGAAGCGCTGAAGCTGACGTATCAGGAGCGTGGACACTCGATGCGGCGTGTGTATCGTGGCGTGCATATGAACTTCTTCCGCTCACTGCTCTCGTGGGGCATCATCAACTCCGCGTACGAGAAGCTCAAGGCATTAACATAGACGATTGCGACTCGCGTGCACAATTGATGGTATTGTATAGTGAACTCG
>KE464307.1:0-16245 GCA_000387445.2 Pythium aphanidermatum DAOM BR444 | reverse complement strand
TTGTCGTCCCCTGGCGATCCGGTTTCGTGTGCCTCCAGCTGGGCCGTCTTCGTCGACAGTCTGGTTTGACGCCGCCGGGACGTCATGTGGGACATTCATACCTCTGATAATGAATACAGAGCGCTTATCGGATACTTAAAAGTATGGTAAAGCCCTATCTCATGCTGGTCAAATACCTCTAATACTGGATATGGGTACTCACGATCTCTAGTTCAAGGCCCGTCCCATGCGAGTCAGGGATCCCATCAAGGCTCACATGGGCCGGGGCGACACGAGAGGCGTGACTGACGAGAAGCGTAAGGCAGGCTGCCAACCGCCAACGTGCCACAGAGATCTGCCTTGCATCTCGTGAGAACTGTACCTCGAGACTCTATGCAGACTGTCGTCGGGACCACTGCTTCGTCACAGCTGTGGTGTCCCTCACGTCGATCGACACGCCACTCGGCCCCACACCACACAGCCGCACTTGCTGGTCGATTGACACTCCCTTCGCAAACATGTACTCGTTTGCCCAGGTCTTCCGTACGAAGCCGCTCCGAGTGGTTCGCGCTGAGGAGAATGCACAGGACCTCCAGCGTTCGCTCTCGCTCTTCGATCTGGTCTGTATCGGTGTCGGTGGCACTGTGGGCAGTGGCATCTTCGCCATTGTCGGAGACATCATTTCCGGTGTCGCGGGGCCGTCGGCCGTGGTCTCGTGGGCTATTGCCGGCGTGTTGTGCATCCTCAACGCCTTTGCATACATGGAACTGGTCACACGGGTGCCATCGTCTGGTTCCACGTACGCGTATGCGTACCATGCCCTGGGCGAGTTGCCTGCCGTCATTGCCGCGTCCCTATTGACACTGGAGTACGGCATGTCAGGCGCTGGTGTGGCCCGTTCCTGGGCGACCAAGATGGAGAAATGGCTGAACGAAGACTACCCCGGTACCGACTTCGGCTGGCTCAACATGCGATACACCAACATCCTGGCAGCGGCTGTGATGATGCTGTGTGTAGTGGTGCTGCTCATGGGCGTGCGCTTCGGTAAGCTTTTCGTCAACACCATGACGATCATCAAGCTTGCGGTTGTGCTTTTCATCATCGTCGCCGGCGTCGTCTTCATGGATACGGAGAACCTCACGCCATTCGTGCCACCTCGTGACCACATCGCTAACGCCTATGGCTGGCCAGGCATCGTTAGCGGGACGTCACTTGCGTTCTTTGGCTACATTGGATTCGACGAAGTGTGCTGTCTCGCTGCGGAAGCCAAGAACCCACGTACGACAATGCCTCTGGCTGTGCTCAGCGCCGTCGTCGTCACGATGGTGCTGAGTGTGTTCTCGTCGCTCGTTCTCTCCGGAATGGCGGACTACCACCTCGCCACGAGTTTTCCTGTTGGTTTCCGTGCCCAGGGTGCCGAGTGGGCGGCCAAGATTGTTCATGCTGGTGAGTCGTTGACAATGCCCGTCGTCGTGCTCATCGCCTTCCTCGCCCAGCCACGTCTCAACTACGCATTGGCGTGTGACGGTCTGCTGCCCCGTATCTTTGCCCGTGTCGACCGCAACGGCAATTTGTTTGTGAACACGCTCTTTAGTGGCGTCGTCTTCATCGCCATTTCGTTCGTCGCGCCATTCGACACGCTTTGGGACATTGTCGACTTTGGCATTTTGCTCAACTTTGTCATGGGCCAATGCTCACTGTTGATGGTGCGCACACGCAAGCTATCGCCACGCTCGGCGCCACTCTCGATCGGCTTCTTGGTCTGCACAGCGCTCATTTCCACGTTTATCTACCAAATGGGCTACGTCGAAGTCGCGGCGGAAGACCGCAGCGTCGCAGTATTGGCGATCGCTATCTTCTTCCTCGCAGCTTGTCTTCTGTCATGTTTGTACATCGCTTGGTATTGCCCACAAGAGATGAACGAGCCAGAGATCTACTGGGCGCCATTGGTGCCATTGCTGCCAACGATCTCTATCATTGCCGACTTCTACATGATGGCTCAGCTCAGCACCCTCGGACTCGTCTTGAGCCTCGGGTGGCTCGCGATTGCCGTCGCATGGTACTTCCTGTATGGATTCCATAACTCGGAAGCACGCACGGACTGGAGCTCGCTACTGCACTACCAGCCTCAGCTCTCGCCTAACTTCGCACCGATGAAAGACGACCTTCTAACTTACGACACAAGCCGACTGAGCCTCACGTCAGCCATCCTCGAGCTCCACAACAGCGAGCTGTTCTCACCATCCACTCGAGGCAGGCCCATGGCGGACGTGCAGTCTCCCGTGCCATCAAGAGCCAAGCCAACAAGCGAGCTGCTGTCACCAAGCACAAGAGCCAAGCTGCAGACGGTGAATGCGAATCCCCTCAACCCACTGTGATACAAAATCTACGTACTGATTTCCGTTACGTCGGACTCACCCATTTGATAGACAAATCAGCCAATCAGTCGTTCGAAATTTTCTAGAACGTGGTACGATTGGTGGCAAAATATAGAATGGGATTCGTTTTCGACCAATCCAATCTCAAGACCGCTGGTCATAGTCTGATGATGTGTGCGCGTGGATGTCCCAAGGGCCAAACGGATTCTTTTCGCTGCACCCTCCATTCCCAAGAGCCTCTGCGCTTCACGAGCAAGCATCATGGCGGCGTGGTGGCGCGACATCTCACCCAACGTCAAGACCGCGTACGTCGTCACTTTCTTCTTATGGGCCGCGCGCTCGATCCTCTTCCAGCAGATCATCTCGGGCTATGTGTTCGTGCTGACCAACTCGAACAAGCCCGTGGGCGTAGTCAAGGGCATCCAAGGTATCTCGCAGCTCATCTTCTCGTTCCCAGCTGGATACTTTGCTGACAAGACGCGCCGCGATACAATTCTCAAGATCTCCGGTGTTATTGGTCTATTCTCCACGGCGCTCACGTTCCTCGCTGTGGAGCAGACGTCGTTGACGCTGCTCTACGTGGTGTTTGGGCTCTGGGGTATGTTTGCTGCGTTCCAGAACCCGGCACTCGAAGCGCTCTTCGCAGACTCGATCCCGCACGGCCAGCGCTCGTTCCCTTTCATGATCAAGTACAACATCAGCAACCTCGCCATGGTACTCGGTCCAGCGATCTGCGTGCTTCTTTTCATCTACTTTGGCGACGTCTGGCAGATCCGTGAGCTTACGGCGGTTCTCGAGTTTGGTACACTGCTCATGGCAATTGCAGGCGTGTTTCTCTTCCGCTTTAATGATGACTACGCGCTTGAGGACGAGTATGGTGATGATACGCACGCGACTGTGCAGACGAAAGACATAGAAGTCGGCGCGGGCACTGTGCAACGTCGTCGCTCTGCCAGCCGCGCGTCGCATGCGAGTGACACACCGCTGCGTACACCATCAGTCGTGAACAACGAAATGGAGATCGAGTACGACTACTCGGATGACGAGGACGACGCCAAGAAGGCGAAGGCACTGACGGAGAAGAGCGCGCTTCTGACCGCAGATAGCGCTCCTCCAGTCGTCAAATTCTGGTGCTTCAATTCGACGCATATCCCATGGCTCATCTTCGCGTCTGATTTTATCATCAGCAATGGCGCTGGCATGACTATCAATTTCTTCCCGTTGTTTTTCAAGGAAGAATACGGTATGACGCCGATCCAAGTCAGCATTCTCTTCCTGCTGCAGCCGATTCTGATCATGATTCTGTCGTGGATCAGCCAGTCAAGCTCGCGAAGACTCGGTCGTATGCCGATCATCGTTGTTACTCGCGTGTTTTCGCTGTTGTGCCTCTTCGCGATGTCATTCACCCGCCCGCTGGCCCTCCAGATCGTGCTCTTCCTGATGCGTGGTGGGATGATGCGCTGCTCCCAGCCGCTGCGTCGTTCTATTCTCATGGACCACGTCCCCAAGGAGATTCGAGCTCGTTGGAACGCCCTGGAAGGACTGTCGGTCTTCTCGTGGTCAGGTAGCGCTGTCGTCGGCGGTTTCCTCATCGACAGCTACGGCTACCGCACGTGTTTCTGGATCACGTCGCTTGTGTACACTGCCGGTCTCAGCCTCGAGTTGTTCCTCCTTCCTCTGACCAAGTACTCGGTCGAGCGCTTCGACAGTGAATAGATCTTCCTGTTCTGTCTGATGCAATTTATGTAGCCATATCGTATCTGATAAAACAGATTGAATTTCAGCGAATCCAAAGAGAGAAGACTTGTTTTCAGTCAATAAGCAGTCGCGTCTTTTCCCGACCGACCTTACCTGCTCCTGACCCATCTGAATGCACACGCAATCGACGGCATGGGCAACGCGCTGACGCAGGACGCTGAGCGCATTGTGATCGAAGACGAATGCCCACTTCGAGTGAGCGCTTTGTGGCGGAAACGTGGTTCGCCATGGATGCTGATATTTTCGTTTCGTATAATACTTTGTAGGACTACAAGAACGGTATTTACAGAGTACTGGCGTTCTAATGCACCGCGTTCAGACTGAGTAGTGTATGTGCGACTTTTACAGCGACAGTCAAAGACTACAATGTGGCAAAGAGCAACTTTGACTCGCTGCAGGACACCGTGGGAGACAAAATGACGATCACAGAGGAAGAATTTGATGAGATCTTCTCGCTCATCTGTCAGGATCCGTCCGAGCACTTCAAGCTTTTCGACTCGTGGGAAATCGGAAAGGTAATCTCTGGTACTATCTTCTGATCAATGACGAAAACTGAGGGGTAGACACAGGTCGACGTGATGGAGGTTTTTGCGGTCGTGATTGTTTACTGCAAGTGCACGATGGACGAGAAGATCCCACTGCTGTTCGATCTGTATGTCGTTTCTCGTCTATTCGAAATGACTCAAGCGATTAACGGGTTTAAACTTCTGACGATTGACAGGTTTGACTTTGATCACTCAAAAGAGATCTCTGAGAGTGAGCTCGTATTGCTGATGTTGTGCACGACACGTGGATTGTGCAAGGTCGTAGGGATGGAGCGACCGAACACGATGCAGCTCGAGGAGCTCGCACAGGCAGCCTTCTCATCCATTGATCGTGATCGCAATGGACAGATCTCACTGGCTGAATTCTCGTATTGGGCCATGCAAGAGCCGAGTCTGATGAGCTACCTCAAGAGGTTTGCTTCCGTGCGACTCATTTATGACAATCAGATTGAGTACGACACGCTGATGCAGTACTTGTGCGACGATTTTAGAAGTAGAGGAGCGCTTGTTGTTGATCGTCGAGGTCGCAAGCAGCTAGCATGCTCTGTAGGCTTATGCAAACAACTCATCCACGATCGAATCCCAGTAACCACACAGGCTGAGAGCGAATATCTCGTGGCCACAATGCAACATGTCATGGAGTCAGCTCATAGTCAATCAGAACGGAACGACGAGGGATCGATCAGCATTGAAGTCTTTTGTTTAGTTGTTGCTTCGTACGTCGCGTTTATCGTTGCTGACGAAAACAGACAGCACGCCATCGACATGAAGGAGTTGAAGGTTCTGTTGTGGCTCATGCGCGGGAAGGAACCCGCTGGATGGCTCGTGGGCAGCGTCATGAAGTCGCTTGATAGGGATGAGAACGGTGTCTTAAGTGCAGTGGAATGGGTCTCGTACGCAGTTGAAAGTGACGCTCGTACCGGAAATTTCTCCTTCACAACGCAAGTGCAGTTGCTGTTCACGTGCGCAGATCGAAACGGAGACGCTGTGCTCAATATCCAGGAATTAATCACCGCATTGAAGCCCATACTGCTAGAGAATCTACTCAAGCACATGGAGAAGCATGATGAAGAGGCCAAGCGGAAACTAGAGCGGGCACTTGGGATGATCAGCGAGCAAGAACCGACCGAAAAGAGTACGAATGGCGACGAGGATCCACCAGCAATGAGACGGCGACGACAGTCACAGGCTGACACAGTCCAAGCCCTCATCACAGGGCTCGCGAACGAGTTAATGCAGGCTCTAGACAAAAACCAGAGCCATCGTATCGAGTGGTTTGAGTTCCGCCAACACCTCGACTACTTGCAAGAGCGCATCCAGCAGACTAGAGATTACATCCAGACGTTCGTCCTAGGAGACCAGCAGATCCTCCAATCCTAAATACGAAGTCTTTCGTCCGAGTCCCCCTTCCAATTTGACCGTCCACACTGGGCTCTGTGATCATCGAGCAGCGCTAAGGTGTAGATATACAGTCAAATTATAAATGCAGTTCCTACAGCCGCTGCTTGGTCCCAGTGCCGACCACGCAGCAGGTTAGCGTGCCCTTCTCGCCAGCATGCCGCGTTGTCTGTGCTTACTCCTATATCTGGGTCTGCTCCTCTCCAGCACTGCCGCTTACCTCCGACCTTATCACTTCGGTACGCTTACGCCCAAATCTTGAGTAATGTGTCCCAGCTGCCTGTACAGAGCGCTTGCCCTGCTGGATTGACACCAAGACACGACACGCGGTTCTCATGGCCCGCTAGTTGGTAAATGTGCTGCCCTGTGGTGCTCAGGACGTCCCAGCAGTAGCAGTTGTAGTCATCATACCCAGCGAACAGGAAGCGACCGCTCTTGGAGAACGACACACTCGTGATGCCGCACAGAATCTTGTCGTTACTGAAGTTGTTCAGTTCACCGTACGCCCGCAGGTCGAAAAGCCGACACGAAGAATCGTCTGAACCGGTGCCGAGTGCATGGCCACTTGGGAAAAAGTCGACCGAGTTGATATCCGACTCATGGCCATGGAACGTGTGCGTCGTCTTGCCCGTGCGGATGTCCCAGACCTTGGCCGTCGAGTCACACGAGCCCGAGATAAACATGTTGGGGTTGTGCGGGTTGATACTGACCGACATGACGTCCCCCGAGTGTTCACGGAACGTCGTCTTGACTTCGCCACTTTCGACATCCCACAGAATACAATTCGAATCACCACTGCTCGTGACGATCTGCGTTTCGTCGATGAAACGGCAGCACGAGAGGTAGCCATCGTGCGCCGCGAGTTCTTTCGTGGCGCGCATGACCTGTGCCTGCGAGAGGTGGAAGATGGAGCAGAGATTGTCCAGCCCGCCACACGCCACCATGTTGCGCTGCTTCTGCTCAAACGCACACGTCATGACCCAGGACGAGCGCAATGGAATCGCTTGGATCTTGTTGGTCGTCTGTGCATTCCACACGATCAGCTTGCCGTCCTGTGACGCCGACACCAGTGAGGACGAGTCGCCGCCCCATTGCATGGCGTAGATCTTCCCGAAGTGGCCCTTGAGGATGCGCCGGCACTTGGGCGCCGCTGGGATCGCCTTGGCGCCGGCGGCCGAGCCAGACGACTTGAAGCCGCCATCCGCCTTGGCCTCGCGCGTCTTCTCGATCTTGTCCTTGAGCTGCTCGCACTTCTTCTTGAGCTCGGCCGCGTCCGCCATGCTGCCTCCCCAAGTGCTTCTGCTTTTGACTTCTGCTCTGCGGAGAACGGTTCTGGGCAGAAGGAGTTTCGCTTTCGTGTGGAACACACGATCCGTGCGACGCTGCAATGGGGCAATGGTGGAAGGTTTATTTTTCTTCTTTTCTTCTATAGATAGAGAAGAAACGTACTGAGATAAGAAATGAAAAAGTCAGGTTGAAGAGACCATGGATGGAAAGCTAACGGGAAAAATGACGGATTTATCGAGATTCGAAACGTGGGAAATGGAGATATATTGTACAGCACGAACAGAATGGCGAAGGTGGCGCTGCTGCGTGGGTTAGGAAGCCTTCGATCGGCATCCAGCAGCACTACCGATCGCGCACGCCTACGCGACGGATGTGTGACTATGCTTGAGACTGGAATAAATAGACGGTACGGGAACGCAAGACAACGAGATGCGGGGAAGGTCGCTTAGTTGGCGCGAACCCACGGCCAGCCGAGTGCCTTGATCGTCCACGAGGTTGGCGAGTTGGTCTGCACGTCTTCCTGCTCGGCCAGGACCGACAGCTTGGCAGGCGTCGGCAACTCGTCTTCTTCCTCGAACTGCTCGTCGTCCATGAGGAAGTCCTCATCGACTTCGTCGACGTACTCGTCCTCAAGCGCCTCATTCTCCGACACATCTTCCTCGTATGCAAACCACGAAGTGAGCGTAGCAGCAGCGACGCCGAACGACGCGGCGGAAAGAGCGCTTCCACTGCGCGATCGCGAAGAGTTCTCTGGCGACATGGGAAGAATCGACTCTGGCAATTTGTACTCGTCCTCCTCGATCTGTTCTCCGTCCACGTCGAACGTGAGAAGACTCTCAGTCATCTCCAGTGGAGCGCCATCCACGACAGCGAGCGAGGCCGCGGCAGCCTCAGGCAGGAAGTACGACGTGAGCGCGTTGAGCGTGTCGACGACGCCCACGGGCTGGGTCTCCATGTGCTCTTCGACTTCGACCTCGGTCATGATACCGGTGGTCATCGATGCACTGGAGCGGCGGCGAATGAACGGGAGCGAGGCAGTGGCCATGGTTGACAGTGCGAGCGCGATTTGGATTGTGAGGCAGGCCTGGTGGCCAGTGCACACGACGTGAGGTGCTGATGAGTCGCGTGCGTGCGCTTGGCGATGCACTCGCTAGTACCATACTGTACTCCGGGAGGTTCAAATCAAGCGGAGATCATGGCACATCCGGAGCCGGCGGCTGGAGCTACTGCACCGCGTAACGCGACGGCGAGCCAGATGGGCGGCAAGAGAGAAGGGTGACACTTCAAGAAAGCGCTTGACCAGGATGTGGCAGCTGCAGCCGAGTGACGCGAGGAGACAGCAGTGCACAAAGCCAGTCATGTCGGCACTCGCCATGATCCCAGCTGGCGCTTCCAGGCACGTTCGTACACGACAGCACGATTCACCGAACAGGAGTGTTTTAATTTGACGTGCACAACATAATCTCGAGATTCAGCAAGTGAAACGCCTAGGATAGTGCCTAGGTTAACGTGGACCACGAGGAAGAAGAGTGTGTGTCTCTTCAAGATCGCACCGGTTGGGGCGGAAAAGTGGATGCGACACCACGATCCAAGGGCAACATGTCATCCCAGGAAGGCAGCGAGGCGTCGTCGTACGATTCAGAGCGCTATGGAGATGTGGCACGTGCAGGGTTCTCGCGCATGTATGTGCTGCTACACTCGGCGCTGGCGCCACTGGACCAGAGGCGCGATTTCCGAAGTGGTGGGCGAGGGGACGACAATGCCAATGATGGACGGTACGCTGACCTAGAAGGGGAGTTTGATGACGAAGACGACCGCGATGCCGCGAAGCAGGTCCAGCTGCTGTATGCTAATGGACACCACTACTTTCATGGCGTCATTACGCTGCCGCAGGAGCTTGCTGCTGACGGCAAGGATGTCATGGAGTACCCGAAATCCGACCACAGCGGAAGCGACGATGACGACGATGATGCCAAAGCAAGTGCCTCTGGAGATGAGACGCCTCGGGATGTGCGTATGCGCCGTCATCATAGCCATGCGCAACGATGTGGTCCTAAGGAGGACCAGCTTACACCAACGATCGACGTTGAGGACCTACCAGTGCTTTTGCCGCACTTCCAACAGCAGCAGGACGGACTGACAGCAATTGAAAATGTGACACATTTCCGCCAAGAGATTCGAGATGTTGCGTATCAGATGGAGGAAGTTGGTGAGTTCATGGTGGAGGAGCTGAGCAAAGACAAAATCATCAATCGTATCGATGAAGGATCCAAGCTATTTCACTGGATGGTTTCCCCTGAGAATCCGACGTTTTTCGAACTACAGACTCATCAAAGGACGAACGAAAGCTTCGAACAAGCTGGTGTGATTCTGATTGTGATGAAGGTCGTCGTGAGAGGAGTGCTCCTCGATGTGATCTACCATAGAAACTCGTATTTTGTCACGCTTCGAGAAAACAGCGACGAGTTGTCGCTTGAAGATACGTTCATTCCGTCGTGTAAGTTCGGTTTGACACAAATCTAAGTGATCTGATCGCTAATAGTATAGTTTTAATGAACAGTGTCCTGTGTAGGACCGTGTTTTATAGTTCGGCGGTACAGGTACACACACATTAGAAATCTAGTTGATTCTACCTGAGAGACTAACGAAACGTGCTCGTATAGCTCAGCTGATTTGAAGCAGTTACTCTTGTGGTGTTCATTCCCCCCAGATCCTTATCTCTCTTTATCAGGAAAAACACTCGATAGTCGATCGAGTGAAATCTTATACATGCCAGCAAGGACGATGAAAGTGGTTCCCGCCCCAACAAGTCGTCCGGAGATTCTCATGGCGAATGATACGCAACTCTATTGTTTGCTGCCAACACTAAACTTTAAGAAGCAGCAAGTAAAGACAACGCGGAAGCGGAAGCTCGATGAGAATGGCGAACGTATCATTGACCCCGATGAAATCGAACAAGATGCAAACGTCGTGTTTCTGTTCAACAACTACACGTACACTGGCACTATAAACCTAAAGCCATCCATATTGAATGATATGGGTCGACTGTCAACAGAAGTATTTCCAGATTTGAAGGCAAACGCAATTCGATCACTTTCCTTCTATGGCTCGCTCGGAGAGCATATCGACGTGACAGAGCTCCCAATGCCCATACATTGGGCTCTAAACGTTCGAGAACGTCTCGAAGGCATATCAACAACCCTCCTTGATCTACTCACTGACTCTCAAGTATGGGTTGAACGGTTCTTATCTGAGGTCGATTCTGCAGCACGCGAATGTGCTACCTCGGAAGAACGGGGAACATGGCTTGCGTCACACCTACGCGGGTGGCTTGATGACTCCGAAGGCCGAGAGTATTTCTTTGAGCTGGAGCTGTCTGTCTCACCGCTTCTTTTATGGGGAGAGCGCTCAAAAGAAGAACGCTCAGAGCTTCGTTCCAGTGACGTGGAGCTCGTACTGTGGAAAGGCATCGTCAACCAAACGATCGTCGTGATCATGTATCGCCGAGGAAGCTTCTATTTGATTGTACGCGAAATAGCCGACGTCTCAAATATGCCAAAGGATGGTATCGAGTTCTTTGGGCTTTTACCGCCATTGGAAGGTAAAGGTCGAGGGTACCTCGTGAGGACCTTCCCCGCTAAGATATCAAGAGCATCCCAACAGTGGCTCAGCGGTGCAAAGCTCCTTCTGTGGCAAACAGAGTCTAGCGTCGCAAGAGAAGACATGGCAACAGAAGATGCAGAAGCGAAATGGCATCGCAGCCAGACCAAACAAGAGGAAGACAAAACAACAGCAGCTTGGTTCGAGGAGAAGAGCGAGGAGAAACAAGCCTGCATTGACGCCGTCCGCTCTGTCGAGCCTGCCGACAGTATGTATACCATTGAGGATGATAGCAATCTCCGCAAAGACGTCTCCTCTGACAGTGATTTAGTCGATCGGCAAAAAGAACGGGTAGGTAAGCGTCATCATCTTGCTCCTCTAGATGCTCCACGCAGTCCTCAGTCACCAATTCAAGCGCCGTGGGACATCCGCACAGGTCGGCCGTTATGAATATAACCACGATACTGATAATGTCTCTCAGCAAACCATCCGATACTCTTATGTTTACAATATCATTCAGGCTAGCTGGTCGAAGGCTTACTCTCCTGTCAGCGCAGAGTGTTGAGATGGATCGTTCTTAGAGCTTGCAAAGTTCCCACTAGGTTTGATAAGCAATGTTGGAAGGCGTTTCAAGAACTGAGGCGCACTGATCATCATCGCATCCTGTGTCAGGATCTGGTCTTGGGACAAGCCCGTCGCGATTTCCAGTACGCAATTAATGTCTTGAACTGGTTTCGCTGGATCACACTCCTGCAGGCACTCGCGAAGCGTACGTATCGCGACCATAGGTGCCACAGTCTCATTGGTTTCGGTGATGCCCACAGATTCCCCAACCACTTTTTCTATGTGTCGCTGAAGGTGGGCTCTAAACTCAAGCAAGTCGTCAATGTATTGAGCCCGAAGGCATTCGCAGAACTGAGAAACTTGCTTCGGTTTTCGCTGGGGATCGTCGTGGTGTAGCAAAAGCGCGGCATAATCGACGAGATGACTGCCATGTTGATCGATGAACAAGGCACGATGGAGAGTCGATAGCTGTTTGTCTGTCTTCCACGGAAACAGGCGTCTTATCGCCTGAACAACATCAGCCATTGGTAGCCCAACACCTGCTCCTCGTGATTGGATCGACGAATGGTTCTTTTGCTCACGGTGAATCGCAAAAAGTGCGTCATGAAGTGCATACAGCTCTTTGGTTTGATCGCTTCGAGCTTCTTCAGGCAACTGACCTCGCAATACCAACAGGAACAGACGGCAATCGCTAGAACCCGACGCAAAGCGCTCGAGAGCTGATATCACATTGTAAGCGCACTCAATGGCGTCGTGTTTGATTGGGAAGCATTGCTGCAAGTATGCTGCAAACACAACTGGTAATGGAACAGGTGGCTTGTGCGCCGCATTCGCAACGTGTTGATGATGACCTAGATGACTTCTCTTGGCCTTACCTTCCAAGTCATCTTTGTGTGACCATACTTTCGAAATGAGTAGCTCCACACGCCGACGGTCGTAGAACAAGTGGCGCACGACACCTTCATACCGCAGATACTCGGGTACGTCATCACCAAGTCCTTTTGCTTGTATCAGATCCGTCGAAGATACAAGTTGTGCGCTCGACCACACCGGGGCTATCTCTGGCGTCTCGGTGACGAATGTATCGCTTGGACCAATCGGAAGGTGTTTTGCTCGGTGCTCCAGCTGCTGTCGCCGCTGATGGTATTGCGTGATTTGATCTACGATCAACGAAACGGTTCGATCCAATCCAAAGGCCAAGTCCACAGGCAACATGCCTGCAAGTGGATTCTCATTCGAGGCCTTCGCGTGGCCAATACGTCCGACAGACGTCGAAAGCGAACTTGTTGACTCCGCAATATTCACCACTGAGCTATTCCGTATCAGCAACGGTGGTACGACGGACACGAGTCGAGTGGCAGAGTTGTTGGCAGTGCCCAGACTGTTTGCCCTCACCATCTCAACGAGATCCCCTTGTTTGAACGTGACCCTGTGGGCTTCAAGAACTTTTAAGAACAAAGCTATCAGTGTCTGATTGGGATTTGCTATGGTGTTGACATCTTCAGCCGAAGTGACGGATTGACCACTAGCAACAGCATTCAGTTTCGAATGAGCTTCTTGAAGATCCTTTACTAGCAGAGCTATGGTGGCTTTATCTGCAGCGACGTGAACCCCTCCGACTTTCTCTTCTAACGCTGCAACGGTCTTCTTCAGCTCTGCGATCTCTTCACAGGCACGATGATATTTAATCGTCATCTGCTGCAAAGCCATGCCCTCTTCGCGAGAGCGCTCGTGAATGTGTCTGAGAGTGTCGTCGTGCCGCTTAATGCCATTCACAAGAGTGTTGTTCGACACTTTCATGTCTTCGTGACGCTTTTCCAGTGTCTGAATTTGTTGCTGCAGTTTGAGGTTCGCGTCGTGAAGGTGGGCATTTTGAGCTGCAAGTGATGTCAATTCTCCTTGTGTCCGTTTGAGCAGCTCTTGCAACGTTTTGTGATGACTCTTTGTGTCAAGTTGATGACGACTAATCTCATGCAGACACTGCGTTTCAAGAGATTTGAGCTCCGCATGCAGTTGCGGGACGAGTTGAGCTCGTTGCATTAAGCATGATATCACATCTTCGTATTCCTGCTGGATCTGGGCCAACATAGGGGCATAGACACTGAATGACGCTATCAAGCGATGAAAAAGCTGGCGGAAGACTTGAAGTCGGCGTAAATTTGGTTTCGACGGCCCTAAGACCTCGTCTTCGTTCTCAAGAGAATCGTCATCCTGCCTGATCTGCTCCAATTCTTCTTTCAGGAAAGCGTATAGTTCTTGTAAGATCACCGGTCGCGATTTGGTTTCGTCGAGCAACTTGTTTCGTGCTTGGTTTTTCTGCACTCTTGAAGAGAATGGTGACGCGAGGCTTTGGATCTTCATTGGCGATCTTGATCTCGCATCTTTAGAAGAGGCGTAGGAGCTTGTAAGTGGCCATGCATCGAGGTGGGCCACCTGGTAGTCGTGATCAAGTTGTGCTGGCGCAAGATACGACGGCTGCAGTGCAATGGGCTGGCGTGAAGGACAATCTGTAGGCTGCTCCAATAGGCGAGGTGGGATCGGAGGAACACATCCACAACGAGAGGTCGTATCTCGTTCATCGTGAAGCCGTGGTGATGCGGGGCTTGTAGTGAGTGGAGGCAGCACTGATGCAAATCGCGTACTATCCTCGTAACCGACCTTGACTCCGACAGGAACAGGTGGAGGTTTACTTCGAGGACTTCTCACGCAGTTGCCTGCAGTCTGTCGAGCTCCGAGTGTCGGCTTGTGCGGACTGCGAGGCGATGAAGCATCCATGAACGGGAAATTGAAGCGAGTCGGAGGCTTTCCTCTCAGCAACGACTACGAAACGCCGTATTACGATTGATTTTTGCCCAGTTAATGACGGCAAGCTGATGCCGTTTCACTTCACCGTGAGCCTATCTTGAGAAGCGTCAGCAAAAACAAGACGTCTAAAGCTCCACTACAATGCCACGACGAAGGCGCAATACCAGATCCGATATGTATATGATCTTCTTCGTTGGCGATGCAAGCTTGTTCTTCTCACACGAGAAGTTGGACTTGGCGAAAATATTTTGTTTGCAAGCTAGAAATGCAATCTCGGTCTCACAATATTCTCACCACGCGTATGTGATATCGCCACTCGCAAGTACAGCCTGCGCAACCCTCGATCTTGATTTTCCCTGTCAGTGGCTCCTACTTCGACGGATGACGCAGCCACTTGAACTAGAAGGTCCTACGAACGTCGGCATGTGAGCCAGTGACACACATCTTCCTGTATCAGCACTTGTGATAGCAGACGCACCAAAGTGTTCGAGCGTGAGCTGGATGGTAATGTAGACCCAGAGGATGAGCACGGCCTGAACCAACCGTCGGTGCTTATGCAATGCAAAAGCCATCAGTCGGAGGCACGAAATGCGAAGGATGCGATCAAACACTCGAACGAGAAGAAGGAAGGAGAGCAACTCGTAACCCGCGTACTGCGCCACGTAGATGATGGTGCTGTGCCACTGTGCGACGCTCATGCCCCTACAGTTGGACGTAGTACACGCGGTTGGGGGAAGTTGGCCATCGCGGCGAGGTACACGACTGCATACAAGTAAGTATCCATCATCAAAACCAAGTTGAGAAAACACAGGAGGAGAAAACGTACGGTAAACGATGGCGATGAGCACTTCAGCGAACTCTGTGAGCAGATAAAACTCGACCATATGCAGCAGCTTGAGGCTGTAACGAACGTGGCTCAGTCGTTGGTTGTCGAGCTGGCTCAGGTTGGAACTTGGTGCAGAGGCATTCTCCCTCGGGAGAACCATGACAGGACCCGAGCGTCGGGCAATGCTACGAGAACCAAGGCTGCGCGCTGTGGATAGCCGCGCGGACGATATCAAGCGCCACACCCGGGCTTTTTCATCGAGAACCGTCGGTGTCGCGGTCGTGCAATATGTGGATGCTCCCGCGCGGCTGTATTGCTGTTCAGAATCGACGCGGCTGCCTCGAAGACGGTATCACTTCTTCCGATGTCGGTCTTCAGCGGTATTCCACCGACTACGTAAGCCGTTCCACTTTATCGATCTTGGTTTTCAGTCGACGGATATGATGAAGCACCTCCACACTTGCACCACAGCCAGCACCGACTGAATGACGTCTACACTGGCCACCACGACGAATGATCCGATGCCAGTGGATGCTTGCATAGCGCTGGATAGAAAGAGCGCATGGAAGATATCCACTGTGAACACGATCCACGCTGGCGCCTGGTCCTCCACGCGAAAGGCTCCGTAATTGGCCCAATTCTTGAACCCGAGCTTGATGGCAGGCCACGCCATCGAAAGTACGTCTGCTGCTCGCTGCTGATGCGTGAGTAGCCATACTGCATCACGGGTAGACGTACACCATGGCGACTTGGCAGAAGAAGAGCCACAGGAATCGTTGCAGGTCTCGTCGAGGCTCCACATTGGCTCGAAGGATATGCCGCCATGCGACCCAGAGCCACAGATACATCTGCGGCTGCCAGAGCACACCGAGCCACTGAAACAAGAACGGGGTGGGGAATCCGATTTTGAGATTGAGCACTAGCACTGTGAGGCCAACGGTGACACCGACAGCAAGGCTCGAGCACAATGTTCGCTATGGTGACAGTGGTAGTAAAGCAGACGACTCGCTGAACTGTGTCATGAACGCCGAGTTAGTCACGATGGTCGAGAAGAACGTTCGACACCAGTAGCCGAGCTGTTTGTCCACAGGGACTGTCGTTGGCT
>KE464304.1:16291-26901 GCA_000387445.2 Pythium aphanidermatum DAOM BR444 | reverse complement strand
AAGCAGCGGAGACAGATGCTGGAGATGTTGGCAAGACGTGGGGAGGAGGAGCGGAAGAGGAGGAGGGTTTCCGAAGGCGACGACGGAGGAGGAGGAGGAGGAGCTCAAGATATGAAAATGACGGCGGAGGAACCGGAGGAGCAGAGTGAAAGCGGGTCCACGGCGCATTCTGTCGAGATGGTGTGGCCACGATCAGCAGAAGTGGCTCCAATTTTACCTCTAGCGACTACAGATCGTCCTCCACTAGTAAGAGAACTCTCGTCGACCACAACTAGCCGCTTATTGGCCACACTGATGGATTCGCAGTCCACAGACGACGCTTTTCTGATGTCCGACTTGCGACTCGGACGGCTGCTGCTGGAAGAAAGCATTGGATTGAGCTTTTCGGTAGCAACAGGCCACAATTCCGTCCACAAGGTGGATCATGAGGTGTTCAAACCAGTAGGTGTGGCGTTGGGGGAGTATGAAGGACCTCGATTCCTGCGTGAGTATGCGCAGCTAGAGCCAGCAGCTGCGACGGCCACGTTGTGGCCGCTGGTCGTGTCCAGAACCAGCACTACTGAGCGGGCTGTCGACATCACCGTCCGCATCCCATCCACTGTACTGACCCGCACTCCAGTGCTTGTGTTCCTGGACGCTTTTCTGGGGCTGGACGAAAATCCAGACCTGAGTTCTCCCGATCCGACCCACGAACGCCCCGTGCTGCAGCAATTGCTGTTCGCGATCCATGCTCTCGTGTTTTCTGGCGTGTCGGAGCGCCACATTATTGTCATTGTGGACGTGTGCCCACTCAGTGTGGCCCAGGCGATGGCCCAGCGATTTCCCGAGCTCCAGATCATCACAGTGCGTCTCGTTAATCCCCTCACAGATGCTGATGAAGTCGGTTCGTATAAGCAAGTTCACCAGCGAAGGCGGCAGCTGATGCAACCTCAGCAACTGCAACTGTAGTTTCAATCAGAGTGGCTCTGTCGAGATATTCTCCTTTTGTTTTCTTTTCTCCTCCTTCTCCACTCACTCATCTTCCGCTCAAATGGAAGAGCGGCTGGTCGTCAGATTCAACAACTGTCGTACAGTATGCTGAACCTGATGATACCAGCCTCAGTTCGGGATCTGACGGATCAGCAGCTGAATAATAACAAAGGCCAAGTGACATCTATTGACGTGGGCAACTTCCAACTTCGGACTCTAAAGTTCAAATTGTGGCTCACGCGTTTGTTTCTTCGTTTGCCAAGCCATTCATTCTGCCTTGTATGCCCCTGAAATTATCCGAGTTTAATCATCTGTCGAGATAACCAAACGCTACTCCCACGATTCACCCAGTCTACGGGTCTCCTCTTCTTCGCCCGTGCCTACCAAAGCGTGCTAGCGATTGTAAAGGATACAGAATAGATGGAGTTGAAACCCAACGTGGAGAAAGGCGTGGCACAAGCTCAACTCATCGAAGACACCTTTCAACACCCGTCAACTCGTGCTCGAGCTGACTTTGCTTCTCGTGGCTGTGCTGTTTCTACACAGCGAGTTGGGTCTGTTCTCCGATGCACACCGTACGCCGACATGCAATCAAGTTGAACTCCTTGCTTTTAATTGTATCTCCTGACTACTTGGGTGTGTGGTCTCCTTCATCCACATCAAGCCACAGACATACGGAAGCGAGGCAATGAACACCATCGTTCCAAGCAGAAGCCGGAGCATGCCTCGGTGGAAGTGTGCATCCTGGGTTGGTGGTCTCGTTTCGTTCAGGAGACGTGGGTTGTTGGCACTCGTCAGTTTTTATCTCACGACGCACAGTGAAGAAACAAAATCTCCGAGTAGAACAAAATTCTATCACGAGATGCTAGATAATTAGCAGAATCCGGACAGAAAAAAAAGAGCCGAGCTATGCTTGAGATCCGAATTGGAATGGGATTCACAAAAAACGCAAGACAGAAACTACGACAATGTATGACACGTCATGGTGTGAAGTGGAAGATACGAACGACAGCAGAGACGCCACTAATCTGCGCAATAACTGCCTCTGTCTGGAGAAGGAACCGCGCGACTTCCTGAGCTCCAGTACGCCCGTTCTGGATATGGGGGAAGTCACTTCTACCAAGACGGATCGCTACTTGAGCAAATGCACAACCGTCTTGGGTCGACCGGATGATTACCAGCGCCTCGAATTGAGATCTGCAGGATCCGAAGCTAGCAGGCGATTTGTTTTTACGTTGGAAACTGAGGCAACAAAATAGAGACTCAAGGAGGGTTCAGAGGCCACCAGAGATGAAGCGCGCTTGAGCTGGTCACTTGGTACTGGCGCGTGTCCTGTGTATGGTGTGAATATCCAGACGCTCTCATCCACATAGTCGTTTGCTTGTGCTCGCTGGTAAAAGTTTAGTCGGATATATCCAAACAAGAACGAGACGAAGGCGGACGGGTCGAAACGGCAAAACAATACGCAACCCAGTAGCACATAGGTGGTGAGCGAGTTGTCTTGGATGACGCGCAGATCGATCTCATTGTGTATCGTGTGGGTTTCTCCAACGTTATTGTCATGCTGTTGTTATACTGGTAGACGATTTGATGGCGTTCGCCTGGACCCGTCAGTAGATCACTTGAAGGAAGACTATGGGAGCGTCAGTGAAGCCACATTGAAACCGGACTCACGCGGATCAAAACTTCCAGCGCTAAGCCCTGTACAGTACCTCAAAACACCAAACTCAAAGAACCGAGTATTTGGATAAGCACGTGACGCACAGTAAAAGATCTGGAGGAAAAGACAAGATGCCAGGTGAGCATATTGCTGACAGAAAAAACCGTACTGAGAAATAAAAACAACAGCACAGAAGACACAAGACGATCGAGGGGAACCTAGCAATGCGTCTCAATGGTTTAAGCGAGCGAGGCAGCCCGTCGAAAACTGGGCAGAAGCAGGGAAGTAGGAAGCTTCCAGCGCCTGCTGTGATCTGCCAACAACCCAACAACGCCCTGTGACTCAGAAGGGTATCTGCTTTCAGCGCAATTAGACTTCAGAGTGCTCAAGCCAACCGCAAGTCTTGCGGGAAATGAATGCCACAGAACCACGGTCGCCGACCACATCTCTTGGTCGACCTGATGATTGCCAGCGCCTCGACTCGAAGCTCGCAGGTGGCTTGCAGTTACGTTCGAAAAATGAAGGCAACAAACTAGCGACTCAAGCAGGGTTGCCAGTTGGTGTACGCTGGATGGAGCTGGTCACGTAGCACCGGCGACATCGCGATCATCAGGATGTATAGATCGAGCCAAGAACTAAACGGAGGAGGAACCCTCGACCCTCAGATCGTCGTCAAAACTCCACACTCGCGTAGATGGAACGACCTAACCAAACCCTGCTGCACAGGCACGAGTTGACAGGTGACGAGCGCGTTGCGTCGGATGACTTCCACACAGATCTCACTCCGTAACGTCCGATTTTTCTCTTCTGGTGGTCTTCAAGTTTACTCTTGTTCTACACTGACCGACATTTTTACTCGGCACGTCGGCAGATCACTCCAAGGATGACTATTGGAACGTCAGTGAAGCCACCGATGAACCGGAGCCACGCTGATCATCAAGTATCCAAGCGTGTGCGCCTCAAAACACCGAGTATTTGGATAATTCCATGACGCACAGTAAAAGATCTGGAGTGAAAGACGAGATACTTATACTGACGATGAACCGAACTGAAAAAAAGAAGCACAGAGCTGAGAACTTGAAACAAACCGATCGAGGGGGGGGGTCTATAAGTGAGTCTCTATGGTTTAGTCGAGTGAGGCAGAAGCAGGGAGGCGGGAAGCTCCCACCCTTGTTGTGATCACTGTGCTGTTCGCAACCTCTGCTTGACGCCGAAGGCCTGTCTGTGCTCAGCACGAACCCCCGAGAGCTCAAGATGAGCCAACCACAAGTCGTGAACACGACCATCGACCGCGTCAGCTGGAGACTCAAGTTCGTGGGTGATTCAGAGTGATCGATACGGTTGCTTTAGACCACACGACGGCTGCGCGGGTCCCAGTTTTTTTCTTTTGTTGCAGTTAGACTCAGAGCGGACTGTTCATCATCATGACTAACGGGCACGCGTTGTCGCTGCGAGGGCTGGTTGGAATCCAAGAGATTATATCTCGTTAGACCACTGGTTAGCCATCCATCTAAGGGGACAGCAAACCCACATACTTGAATGGTGTACTGTAGTCGCTCTACAGTATCACCCGCGGTCTATCGCTCGAGGAAGTGGTGGTCGAAGCCCCGCACACAGTCTAATTGGAGCTTGGTGATTTAGGACGCCTTGTGGCTGGGCGTCTCCGGTCCACAATGTGGCCGTAACGAGTGCCCTAGTGGCTTGCGTCCGCGCGTTCATTCAGGCCCTCATGGTCATCTCGGTCACAGTGGAGACAGCAAGTGGCCACGTCCCTTAAAACCGAGCAAATATCAATAGTGGACAGCCAACTTACCTAATTAACGATCCTGATCAGCACCTGTCATTGGTTAACATGATCTTTCTTTACTACCAATCCAATCCTCGGTTCGCTTCAACATCTCCAGACGGACGCTCCAGGTCAACTCGTGAAGTCCGTCGACTGGCTGGCGGATGCCGTTGGCGCAATCGCTCCTCTCTTCCCCTCCTCCTCCTGCGTTCTCTGTGGCCAGTTCGAGCAAACTGGCCCCAGAGGAGCCAGTGCCGATCGCGCATCGTGGTGAGCGCCCCCAGCAGCCGAGCCGCCGTCCCGCTCCTAGTGCATGTGCTGGGCTGTGCAGACAGTCTCCCGTACAGGAGGCGAGTGGGCGTTTAGTCGGGACTAAATCCTCCATAGAGCGTGCTTACAATCCAGCGTAGCTCGGTCTAACCATGGTGCTGATTGCCATCCTTTTGGTTAGGCCTCCTGGTGTCTAAAAATCCACGACAGCCTCAACTCGTCCCCTCCTCTCCGCTCCCCTCCTCTCGTCCCTGCTCCGCTCCGCCCACGTCAGTCGCAGGGAGCAACTGGAGTCTCCAGTTGGAGACCTCCTCGATGAGGTCGTGCGTGCGTGCGCCGGGCCTATCCACCAATAGGGTCCAATTCTGTGATGCGTTCGGGCGGACAGCCCCGCGCCAGAGACGCGCGGCAGCTGCGGCACCGCGGCGGAAATGATGCGTGGGGATCCCCCGAGTCTCGAGTCGCGACCTCAGACAACGGACGCCCCACGTGACGTGATGAATCACGGATGATCATCAGGCACTGGGCCGGGTTGAGGGCGTCGTGGCGGGTCTGTCGCACCTGAGATCGAGAGAGATGGACCGCTCCTCGGCGATCGGCCGCGTGCAGACGAGACGCCGCTGCGGGCCAAACTTTGGCCCCTCCGCTCCGCCGCAATGCTGGCTACAGTACGAGTACATACTCCAGTCTCTACGATGGGCTTCTGCATCCACTGTGATCCCAGTGCCCTCGGTCTCCACCACGTCATTCGCACACTCGCACTCTGGGTCTAAACCACCACCGCACCGGACCGAGGTCTCCTCCGTCCCCTCCCCTCCGCTCCGCTCCTCTCGCCCCCACACAGAACTCCTCCTACTTGCTGCTCACCATGGCGCCTATGGGCACTCCTCCGTTGTCTGTGGCCACTCCACGATCGCCTTCGTCGCCGTCCTGGACTGGCAGCATGAGCAGCCCCACGAGCCCAGGGTTTCCGAGCCACAAAGCCCGAGAGCTCGCGCCGTTCCTCAAGCAACTCCGCGAGATGCTCAACCATGAGCCGTCGAGTGTACTGCGGTGGACGGAGGACGGTCGAGCCTTCGAGATCCTGGACCTACACCAGATGACCCACGTGATCTTGCCCAAATACTTCAAACACTCCAAGTACGCCAGCTTCCAACGCCAACTCAACTACTTTAGCTTCCGCAAGTGGACCAAGTCGCGAAGTCCGACGTGCACGTTTTCGAACCCGTTCTTCCTGCGGGACTCGCCGGAGCTCACGTGGCACATTGTGAGGAAGCGCGACCATAGCCACCGCAAGAGGCAGCGTGCCCAGTCGTTTGATCCCGTGGCGGGGACGCAGATCCACAGACAACGTGACCGCGCGGCTTCATACTCGGTGGAACCGTACGCATGTAGAACGCCCAGCGATAGTGACGACTACGGGAGCTCCAGCGCGGATCCACATGGCCTGCTCGAGTGGATCGACCACCAGTTTCCGTCTATCGCCAGCCTCGAGCATTTGGACGAGAGCTGCGTCTTCCCCGTCCACAGCGAGGACAGGCCTCAGCCGTATGGGGTCTGGTGAGAGTCTCGCGGATGGCTGATTGTCGTGATGTGATCTGTAATTACTGTATGGGAATAGAGACTGAATGTTGAAGTGTATCTACGGCGCGGCTGTCCAGAGTCGCTCGCATCATGTGAGTCACAGGCAACGGCCGAGTCGACCGCGCGGTCATGCAGCAGACATCCAGACACGCCGGCTGATCCCGCCGGCCAGGTCCACAGCGTGGCTGACTGGACAGCCGCAGTGATGAGGAATCCAGCACAGTGTCTGCTCTGACGGCGGCCGACTCGACTTGTACTGTACACTGTGTATCCACAGCGTGGATGCTCAGCCTCTCGCATGCCAGAGGATATGAGACGAACTGGCCTCTCGGTCCCAACGCATAGTCCGAGAGCATCCAGTCGCGATGAAATAGTTCAGTTATCATAGAGTAAGTACACTACGGTACAGTAACGTACAGCTTCTTGAGATGGTAGTATCCGTTTCCACAGGTCGTCCGCAGGGGAGTTGTCCTGCGGATGCCTGACTCTGTGTCTGATCGTATCGGTTCTCGAAGGTAGACAGTGCATTCAGCTCGGTGTGGCGCTCCCGTCCACACTCTTTCAGTCAGGCAGTCCAGAGTGTGGCATCTCTCGTCGACGTGAAGGAAGCCGCGGCCGTTTCATCCTCTCGCAAAGCGTACTCTGTACAAGAGCCTCCTCTTCTCCTCCTCTCCTCCTCTCCTCCCCTCCCTTGCTCCTCTGCCTCCTCCGCCGCCTCCTCTCCATGCTCTGTTTCTCGTGTCTCGCTGGCATCACGGGCGATGCGATTGCACACGCCGTACCGTCGAGAGAGCAGCAGCACCAGCCGGCTCTCCCTGCCCGTGCTCTGCCGCGTGTTGCGAGTCGCGTTCGTCGTCGAGATTCACTCGATTACGGCAGGCAGGCACCTCCAGCTGCGCTTCGGCAGTGGCTTGGGCGATGCCACACGGGCGTCGAGTCAGCTGCATCGGGGTGTTAGGCCAACGCTGCCGTCCACTGTAGCCACTCTTGGCTTTTCGTCCCCCTGTGCACGCAACCGCGTCGACGCGACATCTCACACAGCACTTCCTGCGTGTTTTTCCTCAATTGCTCGATGCTAATACTCGCACTCGCTCTCTGTATGGCTGCGACGGAGCGCAACTCAGCGCCGGTCGTCTTCTCTTCCTCTGACGTGCGTGAAGAAGAGGAAGAAGAGAGCGGAGCTGCCCGTTGGACCGTGTAGCCAGTGGACGGCGCGGCGTGGCGAGATCCTCCGTCCCACTCCATCGCTGCCCATCTCCGCCATCCCAGATGTGCAGAGGACTCGAACTCGTCAGCGTGTCTGTTTCTCCGGACTCGGGACGATGAGGCACGACTTCAAGGCGACCAGCACTCCTCGTCCAGAGACAGACAGGCCAGCCACGCGACGTGATGGTTGGGTGACTTGGCCACTCGCTGCCTCTCGGCTTCTCCACTCTCGATTCCGCCTTGTACCGCACAAGACCGCCTCCCTCCTCCTCCTCCTCCTCTTCCTCCTCTGCACTGGTACGACCTCCCCTTCGTACATACCCATGACCTCCTCCAGTACAATCCCCGCCAAGGAGATCGCGCCGTTCCTCAAGCAACTGCGGCGGATGCTGGACAATGAACCGGCCGCCATCCTTCGCTGGACGGACGACGGCGTGGCCTTTGAGATCCACGACATGGAGCAAATGGCCATGCGCGTCCTGCCCAAGTACTTCAAACACGCCAAGTACAGCAGCTTCCAGCGCCAGCTCAACTACTTCCACTTCCGGAAGTGGACGCGGTCGCGGACGCCCGTGTGTACGTTCTCGAATCCGCATTTCCAACGCGATGCCCCGGAGCTCGCATGGCAGATCACACGCAAGAAGTCGGTGGGCTCGAGTGGCTCGACCAAGGCCAAGACGGCGTCCACGACAAGCCACAAGGAGATGTCGATCCTCGTCCCGTCGCCTCCACCAGCGTCCACCTCGGTCTTTGAAGGTCTCAAGTCCCCCACGGACGCCACAGCCATGGTCTCAGGCTACCAGTTCCTGCAGCACGGTCTCATGGGGCCACAGGTGCCTCGGGCCGCACTGGTTCCGTCTCCGTCCGCACCCGACGCCGAGCCAGCATGGGAGTCATTGGACTGGGTGGACTCGATCTTCCTCTCGTTGGATCGCCAGTCCGAGTACGAACCGATGCTGTTCCCTCTGGAGCTGTGAGCGTTCGTCCAGTCTCGTCCAGTGCCGTCCAATGTCCGTGTAGTCGTCGTGCCGTCCGCCATACAGTACTCAAGTATTTTATTATCCACAATGAATGGAGTCGCCATCCATCTCTCTCTCTCTGCATAGCGTGGCGTTGAAGTCGTGCAGCTGCGTGTCGTCCGCGGCCGCGCGGACGGGCCACGCTGCGGCTGCAGACGGCGTCATGAGCGTCTCGTCTTGGTGCCTGATCACGCCATCGCTCTCCCTCTGTGACTGCCAGAGGCCGGACCACCCACTACATCCCGAAAGGACCCAGTGGTCGTCATCATTACCGAAAACGGAGTAGCAAGCACTACCCAAATGAATCTACTTTTAGGCGTAGGAAGGCTATCTTGGGTCGAGGGCACGTCCAGCTGGATGGACGACGATGGATGCCACTGGAAATTCAACGAGGTTGATGGACGCCAGACATGGATTCGAGTGGTTTTAAATAGGCTCTACAGTATCCCAGCTACGCTCCTACTCGCTACCAGGACACAAACTCGTAGCTTTGTGGGGGCATGGGAGTGTTGCGGACGACGACAGGCTTGCTGTGGGCCACGTCGGTCTCCCCGAGTCGTGTGAGCATCTCGAGGGATGGGAAGAGCGTGTCGATCCAGTCCAGTGCTGTCTCGAAGGACGCGTCCGCGTCCAGCTCATGGCTCAGTGTGCTGTCATCACTGGAACTGGTGGCTTCTTCCGCGTCCGCCGCCTGGGATTCTCCTTCTGTGATCGTTGTGGCGGCTGGCGCCGACTTGGTCCGCTTACTGGACGATCCGCTGGATGCGTCACTGAGAGATCGCTTCCGAAGGATGCGGGCACACAGCGTTGGCTCGTCGCGTTTGAAGTGTGGATTCGAGAACGTGCAGACTTCAGTACGGGACTTGGTCCACTTGCGGAAGTTAAAGTAGTTGAGCTGGCGCTGGAAGCTCGCGTACTTGGCGTGCTTGAAGTACTTGGGCAGCACCTCGTGCGTGAGGCGTCGGACGTCGTGGATCTCAAACGCCTGGCCGTCTGTGGTCCACTTGAGGACGGCGTCGCTCTCGTTGTCCAACATGCGACGCAAGCTCTTTAGAAATGGAGCGATCTCGCGCGGGGAAGCCATGTCCATCATGTGATCTCTCGATGGTATGGGGCAGAATGGGAAGTGGCGATATCACTCCGTGGGGTGGAGGCAACACGGAGGAGGAGGAGGAGGAGGTGGAGGAGGGGAGCAGCTGCTGACGTCTAACCCGAAGTCAGCGTGGCTGACGCGAAGGCGAGGGATGGGGAGGAGCGGCCGCATCCGTCGTCGTGCGATTGACTCGTTTCTGGAGGCAGAGTCCAGAACTCAGCCTGGAGGATGAGGCGCAAGCACGACTGTCCACGGCTCGGGCCACGCTGTCAACGTCCGCAGCCACAGTGAACTTGAGCGTCCACGCGGGTCGCAGGGCCGCCAGTGGAGACTTTGATATATACAGTAGGGACGCTCAATGATGCTCATGTACTGTACTGGATGTTGCCTCCACGTCGCTAAGATAGGTACTGTACATACGTGGCACGCTGCCTCGTGGGCTTGTGGCCGAGGGACGACAAGGGTAGAATCCACCAGAATCCACGGCCATCCACAAGACAGTGAGATGCGGCCATGAGATACCGCCACAGGCAGCTGCGGACGTCGGCGACACTTGTGGATTCCACTGGGGCCCCCAGTCCGGAGGGTGACCAGCGGTCAGTCAGGATCGAGCACGGTCATCACTGATGACTTGGCAGAGTCCGCCCGTGATTGCTCCTCACTGTGGCCGCATTGTGGCCCACTGTGTAACTCGGTTTACGGTGGGTACACTACCGAACACGTCAGCTCATCGCACCTGCCAAGCTGAACGCATGCGGTCGGTTCTAAGAGGAACCCAACCCAAGGAACAGAAGGGCTCCTCCCCCTCCGCTCCGCCCATCCCCCAGTCTTCAACTCGTGTTCCTGGGATGATGACACATCACCATCCCCCCATCAAAAGCGCGAACGATTCTTTCGAGGGGAGGAGAAGGAAAGCAGGAGAACACACACAGACTGCTGCTTGGAGGACCGACATGACTTGCATTGCTACTATACGACTGCCTAAAACTACCTCTTGCCTAACACTAGTAAGAGCAGGGGAGC
>KE464303.1:6353-23138 GCA_000387445.2 Pythium aphanidermatum DAOM BR444 | reverse complement strand
GGCCTTCAGCTCTCACGTGATGAGTCAGTCGGCGCTGATCCCGGTCATGGGGTTTGAGGACACGATCATCAAGCACGAAAAGTTCCATGGTGTCATTTTCTCTTTGGTTGGGCGTGACGGTAATGAAGTCAATGTGACCCTGGCGATCGCTGTTGCGCATCATGATTGTGACGACAACACCAGGTGGTTTGTCCGACTTCGTCTACAAGCTGGGTTTGTCTTCGACCAACACGCTCTGTTTTGCACCCGCGGGAAAATTCGGCCGGTGGCAAAGACGCTGTGGCACACTGAAGGTATACGCACGCACCTCCGTTTCTGTACTCATAGTGTATCATCCGAAGCTTGAGACGAAAGTTTGAGTTGAGCCATGAGTTTGATGACGACATGTTCGAGCTCCAGTGAGCTGAAACGAAGTGGGCATATGAGCGGATACTAGACAAAATCCGCTCTAAATATCCCAGCTTACTTAGATACACAACAGCTCAAGAGACGAACATGGCAGATGATATTGCCAAAATTGAGCCCCTTCAGTGGACGGTGCATGCCAACATGGGCTCGGCCAATCCGACGGATCAAAGTGCTGGTCAAGATACCGCTCTGCCTCTGTTTGGCTGGTACAGCGCAGATTTTACAGGATATGGAAATGATGCTTTGCTGGCACACCAGCTCCGGGAGGCGCCTCCGTACGAGATCTTGAGACAGTTCGCTCAAGTCGAGATAGAGAGATTGAACCAACGGTGTATGTTGGAGACGACATGGATCATAGCAGGACTTAAGGTGACTCCTCATGCACAGGGACTCTTCAAGAAGGAATGCGCTTAGGCTGGTGACTTAATTGTGAAAGGTTGGTCAGCAACCATCTTCTTCTTGAATCGACTTGGTTCGATATGAGAGCGGCGTGTCGATATTTCAAAACCGGCATGCTCCTGCTCGACGGACGATCAGTTTCGCATATCTTGCTGCCACATCATCACGACTCTCAATCACGACGATATCAGTGATGCCCACGATCGTCTCAGACGAGCATACCATCCAGTGTACTTGGTCTCAACCTATACGAGGACGTTCACATAGAACTGGCCTTGCCACGTGATTCAGAACTTTGAAATCGTGTATCAGTTCTGATACATGCGTATCCACCAATTAAATCTCCCTTTCATCTGAGACCGACAGGTTACCAAGCAAATCAGCCTCAATGGCAATGACAGCCTCTCCTCCATGTGCCATTGAGCTCCTGGCGCCGCTGTATCGCTCTGTTCCACGTGATGATGGAGTGGCCACCGCGTACGCTGTCACGCTGCGCTGCTCTGCTGACGACTGGCTGCAAATGGTCTTCCCAGAGCTCAGTAGACCCGGGAAAATGCATGTCGAGGATGTGGTGTGTGTGCGCAGGACGTCGGCGGGTGTCGGTGCGACTTTGTGCAGCTGCTGCGCAGCGTACTGGTGTTAGTGGAGAAGCAGGTACTGCGCGTGACGACGAAGTATGTGATCAGCAGCGGAGCCATATGTGGTGGTAATGAAGAAAGGGAGCGTGGAGTGGTGACGACACTGCAGTTGTTTGTGGCACTACATGAACGTGTGGCATGGTCCAAGATGGAGTCGCTGGGCGAGTTTGGGTTTGTTTTGAGCCATTTACAGACAAGCAGCTGCGGCGTCTGGCACCCATCTTATAGTCAGGAAGCACTGGACAAGGCATTACAAAGCTCGTGCCATGTCATTGGCTGTGAGCTGCACTCAAGTGACGACAAGGAAATAACACAACACTTCAGACCGCAATTCAAGCACACTGAGGTATTTCAGCAACTGACAAGCCACGTTGAAGTCAATCAGACGGCCAGCCGAGTCGATGGGCTAGGGATGAAGCGGCGTCGACGTCGTCTCCTCCTTAGTGTTATGCCCACAGTGGTGCTGCATTCTTTAGTTCGGATGCTAGATGCCCGAGATGTAGCTGCGATCAGCAGCGTCTCCAGCCTTTTCCAGCATTTAACATACGAAGTTGTACCTGGGCTCAAGCTATTACTATACACGCACCAGCGCAAGTCGCTCAAGTGGATGCAACATCGCGAGGGCTCCAGCCGCCCAGAGTTGCGGGCAATGCATCATCCGTACATTTTCCCACCACAGGTGATGATGTTGGATCCAGCGCTACAAGATGGAGCTACGACTGCGAAATGCATTGACGTGATCGATAATTGTGTGGTGGAGACATCAACCGTCACACCGGCTGCGGACTTTTGTGGCGGTCTCTTCTGTGACGAGCCTGGACTTGGAAAGACCATCACGATGCTTGCCTTGATCCTCCGAACGAAAGGACAACGATCACGTGACCTGTCGTTTGATTTCGACAGGATGACTATTCGATCGACTACTATGGAACTCCGGTCTTCAAGTACACGTCGACGAGTTTTGGATGAGAAGTCGCTCCTTGCGAGTGCCACCACGCTCATCATCGTACCTGATCCACTGATATCTCACTGGAAGTACCACATTGAAGCGCACGTAACCTCAGGAGAGCTGAATGTGTTCTTTGATGATTGCGACCTCAGATGGCAGCTACCATCCGCTGAGGTACTCGCCAAGTACGATATTGTGATCACCACTATCGCAAGGATCACTGCAGAGTGGAAGTTTGGACGCCCACCATCAGCCCTTGAGGAGCGGCAACCTCATCGCTACGGATCCGAAGACACTCTTCCACGGTTTATCGATGGATTTGTCAACCGAGGTATGTCGCCATTGCTTCAAGTACATTGGGTACGTGTCGTCGTTGATGAAGGACACAAGTTGGGCGGTATGATGCCGACATTCCATATTCGTTTGGCTCGACTACTTTGTGCAGACAAACGATGGGTCATGACGGGCACACCAGCCCCCAATACGTTCGAGTCTGCCGACTTGCGACGCATGCACGGCTTATTGGCCTTCTTACGAGATCGACCGTACGGTGATAAGGATGGAAAAGCGTGGGTAAAGGCAATTGCCAGGCCAGTTGAGCGAGGAGAACGTGGCGGCTTCGTCCGCTTGCAGCATTTGCTAAATCGGATTATGATCGGACACACAAAAGAGTCCTTCGAAGCATTGATTCCTACTCCGATCCGTCACGTAGTGTATGTTGACCCAAGCCCAAAAGAGTATATGACTTATAACGCAGTTGCAGCCATTGTACGAGCCAATCTTGTACTCACAAACAAGGACCCGCACACACCAGGTGAACTGCACCCAGGTAGTTTGTTATATCGAAAAAACCGAAACGATGCGATACGTGTCTTGAAGAACTTACTCGAAGCGACATGTGGAAGGAGACACATCACCACATCCATCACACAGCAGAGCACTACGGAGACTATCAACATGTTGCGTGATCTTGGTGCACATCCTGATCGGGTCGCTGAAGTTGCGACTTATTTGTCTAGCCTAGCGACTGTTGACCACATGAGTCTCTGTGGTCGATGTGATCGCTATTTCCCGTTATTGATGCTCATGCCGTGTGGTCATTTGTCATGCGCCGATTGTACCGAGTCGCACATCAACGACGAAGGACAGTTTTGCAGTATTTGTTTTTCTAGTTTTGACTGGGAAGTGTTCCAAAGACTGCAGCCGGGCCTGGAATACAAGAACGTGAACGATGACTTTGACTATTTCCATGAAGCAGAAGCACAAGAGAATAGGTCGGACTCTGGAAGCCGGCGACGATACATTCCGATCAACTTGGCTCGGTTCAGGACAATAAACGCCAGCAAAGCAGTATACGTCTGCAGACGGATTATGCAGCTATGCGAAGACTTCCGAGAAGCACGGATAAACGGCCAGAACAATGAATCCGCGCCCCCCAAAGTGGTTAAAGCCATGGTATGTTCCCAGACTCGCGAGCACATCTGGAGAGTTAGAGTTGCACTTGCCCACCACGGTTATGATGCCGCCAGCTTTATCGCAAACATATTACCAGCTGAACGCATGGCCGACCTCATACGCTTCCGAGATGACCCGAATCTGACCGCTCTTGTGATGACGGACGTTGGATCTCTCGGTCTCGATCTTTCTTTTGTGACCCATATCTTTCTCATGGAAGAGATCTGGGATAAATCTCTGGAGAAGCAGGTGATTAGTCGTGCTCACAGAATGGGTGCGCACCATTCAGTCGTTGTGGAACAGCTTGTACTTCGAGGATCTATTGAAGATATTATGCATCAAATGGCCACTGTCGGAGACAGCGAGATTGTAGATGACGTTGACTGGGAAGAGATTGACGAAAACCCCGACAATCACGTAACAGAATCTCGAGCGACCGAATATCGAACCCTCGATCTGAACGGTAACAACAGACGAATCGTGTATGGGGCCAGGATCGCGGAGGACAACAGAGCCGACCCAAGTATGGGCCTTGCTTCTGATCACATGTCCACACGCCGCCATCAGCTCCAGCAGTATCTCAAGAGATTGCGATTGATTGATCAACACAAAGTGGCCGAGTTTGGACTGGTATCCGTTCGAGTCTTCGACACAACAGGTGGGCTTGTCCGCGAAGCGAGCTTCCGCCTCAAAGACCCTGGACCTCCACCGCCATCTCTTAATCACATCAACAGAGGCCACACGTCGACTAGAGTACCTAAACCTCCACAGGACACTCGCCTAGCAGACGATAACAAATTGAAACCTAATGCAGTAGCATCAGAGCCAGCAAGGTCGCGGGAATCAACGAAAAACGTCGGTTCCAATTCGCCGTTCACTCCACCTTCTCCCCAAAGCACTCATGAACAAACTCAAATCTTCGTCGATCCAATGAGCGACGCAGACAGCAATGATGAGGAGAAGCCCAAGCAGTGACCTCAGATAGAGTCACAAAGCAGCTGTGACGAGGTCGATTTTGGAACTGACTCGGAGGTCTGCAGTGAACCAGTTGACTTTGGAAGTGACTCAGAGATCAGCAGCAATTCTGTTGACTTTGGAAGCGATTCAGAAGTCAGCACTGGTTCAGTTGACCAAAGCATTGACCCACGAAACCGTAGTAGCGACGACATCGACTTTGGACGTGACTCGGAAAGTAGCAATGAGAGAGTCGACTTTGGAAACGACTCAGACGGCAGCAATGAGACGGAAGATGAATCCTGGCATGAAGCTTCGACCACTACGTATACATAGTATACGGTATACATTTACATCTGTAACCTTCTTCATAAGCAGGAGTAGCCTCATCACTCTGTATCAAAACAAGGTGATATGATCGAGGAGGTTTGTCCCATGAATGATGGTCGGCGTTTCCTTGGGTCTCTTGGGGCGGAATTGGTGCCCAAGGACGTGGTGGAAGGAAGCTTCTGCGCGGGAACGGGGGCTGCGCAGGGCACCAAGAGCCATCAAAGCGTGTCCTGCACACGGGTAATCACAGGCAACATGCCTCTTCTAGCGAATTGCGCAACTCCGCACGTGATTGAGCTCCTGGCGCCGTTATACGGCTCTGTTCCGCGAGATGATGAAGATGTTGCTGTCTACGCCGTCACTCTGCGCCGCTCCGCTGACGACTGGCTGCAAATGGTCTTCCCAGAGCTCAGTCGACCGGGGAAAATGCATGTCGAGGACGTGGTGTGTGTGCGGCAGGACGTCGGCGGATGTCGGTGCGACTTTGTGCGGCTGCTGCGCAGCGTACTGGTGTTGATGGAGAAGCAGGTGCTGCGCGTGACGACGAAGTATGTGATCAGCAGCGGAGCCATATGTGGTGGTAATGAAGAAGGAGAGAGTGGAGTGGTGGCGACACTGCAGTTGTTTGTGGCGCTACATGAACGAGTGACCCGGTCAAGTGTCGAGTCGTTGGGCCAGTTTGACTTGGTACTGAGTCACTTACAGCCAGGCATCATTGGGACGAAGAGTTCAGTTCGTAAGACAAACCAAGCAGCTGAAAGTGTCAAGCACGCAATGTTGAGCAGGTGTCATGTCGTCGGGTGTGAGCTGCATCCGCTAGAGAGCGATGCAACCACAAGATTCACTCTGGATGATGTGTTCAAGCAGCTCGTAGCTCAAGTCGAAGTCGACCAAATGCCCATTCGAGATGATGATACGTATATCAGCCGCATGAAAAAGCCTCGGCGCGACCTAATCTTGACCGATTTACCCATCCCCGCGCTACATACTTTCATCCGCATGCTCGATGCCCGCGATCTTGCGTCCGTCAGCGGTGTGTGTAGTTTGTTTCAGCATTTATCATACGAAGTCGTGCCCGGCTTGAAACTTCTCCTCTACAGCCATCAGAGGAAAGCTCTGAAATGGCTGCTCTACCGAGAGGGCTCTAGCCGACCGGAACTACGAGCGATGCCCCATCCAATCATTTTCCCAGGGCTCTCGCCGACCCGCGATGCTAACCCACAAGACCAATCTTGGCAAACAAACGCAATTGATTTAGTCGATGGCCGGATTGTGAAGAGCGAGACAATGTCACCTGCGGCTGACTTCAGAGGAGGTCTATTCTGTGATGAACCAGGTCTCGGTAAAACGATCACGATGCTGGCTCTCATTCTTCGCACGAAAGGACAAAAGACTGACCCAACGCAGACCGACGCTTTTCAGCCAACCGCACGACGGTCTAGTGTCAACCTCCGTTCATCTGGGAATCGAGGTCGTGTTCTAAATACCCAGACGCTAGTATCAAGTGCTGCATCGCTTATTGTGGTACCGAATCCCTTACTTGAACACTGGAGATTTCAGATCAAAGCACACGTGAAGAAAGGTGTTTTGAAGGTGTTCGTGGATGATATTGAATTCAAGAGCCCACTTCCTTCGCCAGAGGAACTAGCGACTTACGACGTTGTGATCACATCATTTGGGCGACTCACAGACGAATGGAAATATCGTCGTCCTCAATCAGCACTAGAAGAGCGAAGGCCTGATCGTTATGGTTTCGAGGATGCTCCGATGCGATTTATCGATGGCTTTGAGAGTCGTGGAACATCACCGTTACTGCGAGTTCATTGGGTTCGTATTGTTGTAGACGAAGGCCATAAATTGGGAGGCACGAATCCAACCTATCACATGCGATTAGCAAGACTGTTCCACGCGGACAAGCGTTGGGTGATGACGGGGACTCCGACTCCAAACACGCTGCAGTCAGCAGATCTCCGACATATGCATGGGCTCCTCGTCTTTCTTCGTGACCGACCGTACGGAGAAGAAGATGGGAAAGCCTGGGTGAAGGCAATCGCAAGGCCGTTTGAAAATGGCGACCGAGCGGGATATGTACGTTTGCTGGCATTACTGAATCGCATCATGATGCGCCATACAAAAGAGTCTGTACAAGCGCTGATTCCAACGCCAATTCGACACGTTGTGCTGGTTGATCCAACGCCCAAGGAATATGCGATGTACAATGGCGTCGCGGCTGCAGTGCGCGCCAACCTTGTGATCACAAATATTGATATGAACCATCCCGGCAAGCTGCATTTGGATAGTTTGCTCAACCCTATCAACAGGAAGTATGCAGTCAACGTGATGCGCAACCTACGAGAGGCCACGTGCGATGGTGGCTCCATCCGAGCTGTTTTGACCGGTCAAAGTTTTGCTGAAACGGTCAACATGCTTAATAGTCAGAATGTCGACCCAGACCGTGTCGCTGAGGTCGTGAAGTTTATGCGAAAAGCTGAAGGAGTTGACTCTCTCAGTCTCTGTACACTATGTGGCCGTCATCTCCAATTATTGATGCTCATTCCATGTGGGCACTTAGCTTGTGCAGACTGCGTTGAGTCGCGAGTCAACAGTGTCGGTCCATCTTGCGGCATCTGCTTTGCTAGCTTCGACCGTGAAGTTTTCCAGTTACTCCAGCCAGGTTTTGATTTCCAGAAAGTTGATGAGGAGTTGGCCTATCATGGTGTTGATCCCCCGACACAGAATGGGGTTCCAAATCAGAATCGTGGACAAGGTGGAAACAACAGACCAAATACTCAACAACAACGACGACGTGGAAGAAATGACGGCAGTACAATCCCTGTTCGAGAACGAGATGGCCCACGACAGAGAATTGTGCCTATCGATCTTGCTCGATTTGCTCCCATCAACTCAAGCAAAGCTTTTTACGTCGCTAGTCGTATTGCTGAGCTACGCAAAGAGTTCGCCGAAGCTAGAGTGAACGGCTACCAACACGGTGTTTCTCGTCCGAAGGTTGTCAAAGCGATTATTTTCTCTCAGTTCAAGGACCATATCTGGCGTGTGAAAGTGGCTTTAGCGCAACAAGGCATCGAGTGTGCCGATTTTATCACTGGCGTATCAGCCTCGTTCCGCATGAAAGGACTCCACAAGTTCCGCAATGACCCCAACAGCAACGTCCTCGTGCTGACTGACGTTGGATCACATGGTCTTGATCTTTCGTTCGTGACTCATATTTTTCTGATGGATGAAATTTGGGACAAGTCGCTGGAAAAACAAGTAGTTAGTCGAGCTCACCGAATGGGCGCCCAGCAATCAGTCGTTGTGGAACAGCTCGTGATGCGAGACTCTGTTGAAGAAGTCATGCACGAACTCTCAAATCGCCCCGATCTTCTTGTTGCTGATGAACCTGAAGAAGAAGACGTTCGTGAAGCGAACTTGAACCACAGAGACCAGCAACACTCTAGCCAGTCGAAGTCAATCAAGTCTTTTTCGGACAACAAGAAGCAAAGTAAGCGACAGAAGAATCATATTCCGCACGCAGTGACCAATGATGCGTTGGGAAAATCGTCGATGCGTCAGCGGCAACTTCAGCGCGTACTCGAACGCCTTCGCTTGATGGACGAAAGCGTCGTGGGCGAATTCGGCTACGTGTCATGCCGAGTGTTTGATGGCCAAGGCAAGATCGTGCGTCAAGCACGGATGCAACTTCCTAACCCTGGTGCTCCACCGGAAGTTTTGCCTTCAAGTAGTACAAGGTCGGATGTTACATTTAATTCCCCTCCATCTGCACCTCGATCTATTGCTCCACGTCAACCCGAAGCATTTCCTTCAGCAAATGCTCAAGCGCAACCGTCGCCGTCATCGGGGCCTGCTTTAGGCTCGATGACATCTGAGACTGTTGTGCCCCCTAGCACCAATAAAGCAGCTCCTTCTTCTGTGCTCCAGAAGAGAATCACCGGAATCAAGCCAAAGACAGCGAAGAAGGTTCGCATCAAGGTTGAAAGTCCCTCACAGCGAGTAAAGAAAGACGCATTTGATGATCAAGCGAATTCAAGCGTCATTGATCTAACAAGTGACGGAGACAGTGAAGTCGAAAAACGCCGAAAGTGGCAGACGTTCGAGTGCTGGTACTCCACAGTTTGCTACTTACAAGGCGAGCAGTGAGGAGTCGGATGATTCAGAAACTGAGGACGAAGACTGGGCGCCAATAAAGCGTGAATCGGTCTTCAAATCTGAAGCTGTGAGCAGCGCAAGAGGTCCTGCCAAGGGGAAAGGCAAGCGGAAGCTTCGAGTCGTGTTTGACGATGATGGCGACGAGTGAAAGGTGTGTCCATCTGTATCATGAGTGTAATAAATGTGAAAAGCTTCGAGGCAACGAACGCATAGTCGCAACTCGGTGAGTTCACACATTGGTCTTGGTACGATAAACTAGGAGGGATCCCAACGTCCCTCTTGATCTTTATTGTATCCTACACTTAAGTGTTTGCTTATCAACGTACACTATTAGCACTAACTCTGTGATCATATGAGGAGCATGCCATTCACACGGGAAGGTCCTGACGCAGGGACCTCAGCACTGGCATCAAACTTGGCGACGATTCGAGCTGCAATACGTTGAAGGGAGCGCAGGTCCGAACCACTGACTTTCGATCTTGCAGTTGTATCACCAAGCGATAACGACCCGATCACGATCCCTTCCTTGGTCACGAGGGGGACTCCAATGTAGAAACGAATGTCAAGCGATGAGACGAGTGGGTTCATGGCAAAACGCTCGTCTTTCTGCGAGTCCAATACAACCAGCGGCTTGGTCGACATGAGGGTGTGGGCTTCAAAACCCACGTCACGTGGCAACTGGTCGCCTGCAAGGCCGACGGCTGTAACCAATAAAATCTTGGTGACAGAAACTGCAGCCACGGCTGCAACAGGACAGTTGATACTTGTACGAGCGAGGTCAAGAAGCTCCTTCAAGTTCTCTGCCGCGTACTGTTGGGAGAGGTTCAGCGTCTTGATCCGCTGGAGACGCTGTTGCTCATTCTCTGGGATCGGAGCATCGGGCCATGGATTTCCCTTCGAGTATGTCAGCGGATACTCAAAGCGTGTGTTGGACGAGATGTCGTCTTCATCTCCCGAGATACTGCTCGAGGTTGATGATACACTGACACTGCTGGCACTGAGCTTGGATCGAGACATTGGATCTGCGTCGAGAAAGTCTTCAAGTGCTGACACGCGGGCGTAGCTGCTACTGCTGAATGAGTAGCCTGACGAGCTCTGAGTTGATGTTCGAGTGCCCGTGTTGTCGATCGACTGACTGAACGACGACGATGAGTATGAACTCTTGGCGATGCTACTGCTAGGCATGGAGTGGTCCCAGCTGCTGTTGATGCTTGTGGATGTGACGCTACGGCTTGATCCAATCTTCTTGTGAGCCATGCGCACATGACCCCACAGCGCACTGGTGTCCTCGCCGTTCAAGCACGACAAGCAGACACGTACGGTGCCCTGATGCCGCATGGCCGTGCACTTCGAGCATACCGAGACGCCACACATACGGCAGTGGTGCTGTCGCTTGAACAGTTTGCTGAACGACTGCGTGCACAGTGCGCACGCGTCACGAGCGATCCAATCACGCTTTTCAACTAACCGGTTGGTGCGGATGCGGTGGTTGACGATGGCGCTTGGGATCAAGCGCACAGTGGCCGCGAGTTTCATAAGCCATTGACGGTCTTTGTGATGCTGAGCTGTGACAAAAAACGTAATACGAGTGGCGTCGGAATGATCAGAAGCCTCGACAATGAAGCCGCACTTGTTAAATGTGCTGCGGCGAGTAAGCGCAGCGTTGAAAATCGGTTTACAGTGCGGGAATTCTACAGATTCCCAAACGGAGGCACCCCATGCAATGCGCTGGGATGAAGCCGGGTCCTCTGATGCGTACTGTTGGTTGCAGCGCATGAAAAGGAAGTCACGCTGTGGTAAATGAGCGCTCAGATCCTTGAGCATGAGCCAGTGAATCGCCAGTGACGTCAAGACAGGTGGAGCTGACATCGTGCTTGTTCGCGAGCATGACGACTGTGTGAAGGAAGACGACGCCGTCGACGACGATGAATGGTGAAGTACAGTGCTGTCCGAGTACATGGAACCGAGCAAATCGCTGTAGAGATCTCGAGCCGAAGGCGTTGACAGGAGCTCCATCACTTCTTCGCACGAACTACTCTGTAGCAGCAAGACACCTTTCATCGTCACCATGGGTGCAGCGCTCTCTGGAGCTGTATCGTCCTCAGCCTCGAGCACTTCATAGATGCGATAGTTTTCTTTCTCTTGCATGAGCTTACAGCGTCGCTCCTGTGTCGCGTCATCGTCCACAACGCGCCTCACGAGCTCTCGTAGACGGCGGTCGCCAAGCGATTCGAGCTGTTGCATAGCATCGCTTGCGAGATGCTGCGCCTTGAGTTTGTATTGACGCGCGATCTCCTCGCCGTATTGCGAGGTCTCGACACTCGTCGCAGACGAACTCATCTCTTTCGGGTCGTCGAGCTCAATGCACGCCACGAAATGCCGTGGAGATGGTCGATGGCAGTTGGCGCCGCAATCGAGATGTGTGTGGAGAATCGGAGGTGGGCGCGTCAACCGGGTGGTGCCAGACGGCCGTGCCAAGTGAAGCTACCGAACCGGAGGATGACTCTGTACCGCTCTGGTCAGTCAATCTCGCTGGGCCTCTGTGCGCCCCTGCTGTCACGCCACGCGGCTGGGCGTTGAGGGCAGAGAGCGTTCACTAGCAACACGACAGACACGCAGCCAAGCGCAGAACTGGACGCCGGTGTGGAGACGGGAAAAGCCACGGACAACCACACCACACCGCTTGAAGGCAGCAAGCGTGTGCGTGGGTGAGTGGGTGGTGCGTGCAAGTGAGCAATCCTATGTGACTAGTACAGTACCTCAGATCGGTCCTTGGGCACTCACACTTGACAGCGCCAGGACGAACGTCTGCTCGCAACTTGTGAAGCACCACACTCAATGGCTCGCCACTCACCTCCCGTCCTCGACGTTGGAGCTGCTTGGGAGTTGAGGAGTTGCAGCACGGTACTAGTACTCACAAGAGAAGGCAGGTATGGGCGCTCACCTTGTGTGCTGACTACGAGGGCCATGTGGCTCGAAGCCCCCAGACTCTGAGGCGGCACGCGAGGCGCAGGCGACGATACGATCAGGACGCAGCGACTGAGAGAGAGGGAGGGGGAGGGGAGGGGACGGCATCTGCAGGACAGCTGATGCTCTCTACCATGTGTGCTTTCGATCCAAGTCGCAACGAGTGTGAGATGGTAAGGTCTCTCGGTCCCGGCTGCCTATCCACCTTGTGACTTGATCCGAACACCTAGAGTGTACCAGTGGCGTCAGAATGTACCATCTTCGGGCTCGGTACAGTGTACCTCGCAAAGCGCTCTATTCAAGTTCTCTTCAGTACTCTTTTGCCTCCATTGGTTGCTGCATGAGAACCTGGCTTCGTTGCCATATGAGGGGGCGGCCAGCAGAGCTCCTGGCCCCAAGCGCGTCGGCAGGCAAGAGGGAGACCACCGCAAACGACGAGTGAGTGAGAATGGCGCTGCGAGTGGCGAGCGAGAAGGTCGCAGCGGCGACGCGCACGTCGAGCCCAGCCGTGACGCTGTACCGATACATCACCAAGCAGGTGCCGCGCGTGCTGACGCTGTACGACATCCCGATGGAGCCTGCCGAGGCGCGTCTGTCGATCCAGGCGCTCTTCCGCAAGCACGCCGACGTCAAGGACCCACGTGTGCTTGATATGCTCATCAAGAAGGCCAACATGGAGCTTGAGGAGACGCTCATGCAGTGGAAACAGAAGGTGCACCTCGTGACATTACTCGAGACCGGCGCCAAGCTGCGTGAGCAGAATAAGGAAGTGTCGTTCGAGGAGTCGTTCGACAAGTTCTTCGCCAACGTCGACGACGACGACGAAGACTGGGACGACGTGCGTGACGTCGTGTCGGCGGACAAGCTCTAAGCGTGGCGACTAGTTGATCACCTGTTCATCCCCTCCCCCCACGTCGGTCGCCCTAGGCAGTGTCATCGTCAGACGCCACTGCTGCTTCCGTCAGAATAATCGTAATAAACTTCCTTCCTCCCCCATTCAGTCGGTGCGCCACCTCTATGATATGGACATACACAGATGGACACAGAGGTACAGTAGCTCGACTTCACATGCGCAGAGCATTAGCAAGAAAAGAGTGAAGAGTGAGGCGCGAGTACTCAACACCACTATATAATTTAAACGACTTCAGCAATCCACGCAAAGCGGCAATCACACGAGTGCTTCGACGACGCACCGCGGCTCTCTCTCTCGTCTCTCGCGGTCTCTCTTTCCTAGCTCTTCTGTTGTCTCTACTGCTTGTTGCCCAAAGGATTGACCTGCATACGCACTTGGCATTGCGTAGTGTACGCCGTGCGCAGCAGTTCCTGCATCGTCAAATGGGCGTCGACGTAGTTCATCTCGGGGGTTGGGGGGATAGGGATACCAGTCTGCTCGCTCATCACACCGCCAGACTGGACCATTTGCTGGCCCATCGTTTGCGTGTTCTGCTCTACGCCACGGATCGCGACATCGGCCAAGTTCTTGAGGAAGAAGTACTTGTCTCCGTTCAGGCACTCACGCGCGAACGGGTCAGCGACACTGAACGTGCCGACAATAAGTCCGTCGGAAGTCACAAGCGGGAAGCCTGCGAAGAAACGCACCTTGCCTTCGGTGACGAGTGGGTTGTTGATGAAACGAGTGTCCTCGGTGGCATCCAGAACAATCGTCGGCTCGGTCGACATAATCGCATGCGAGTCAAAGAGGATGTTTCGCGGCAGCTCACGCTTCTCCACGCCCACCTTGGCCATGAGGAAGCCGCTCTTGTCGCCAATGAAACAAATCGAGGCGATCTGGCAGCCAGTCTCCGCAGCAGCGTACTCACACATCTCTTGGAAGTGCTGACCTGGATCAACGAGATGCAGCTCACGCACTTTCTTGAGACGCTCAGGCTCGTTCTGTGGGATCGGTGCCTTTGGCCACTCCTGTCGACTGCTGTAACTGAGCGCGTACGTGAATGGAGTGTTCTCGGTGATTGTGGACGCGAGCTCCATGGCCGCAAGCTCATCTTCGGATACGAGGCCCGGCACAGACATAGGCTGCGTAAAGTGGCTGAATTCGCTGTACTCGCCGACAGAGGCATCCGACAGGCTCGAGTTAGTGGACTCGGCACGGTCCTTGTGGCCGTTGCGGGAACGTGAGCTGAGGAAAATCATATCGTTACCGTTCTCTGGCACACCGCTGTTGAGCATGATCATGTCCTGGGGTCCACGCGAGCCATTGCGAGACAACTGCGACGAGCTTGGGTACGTCTTGAAACGCAGTGGCTCACTGTTGGAGTCGGAGATAGAGCTGTGAATCGAGTTCTCGTGGATTACTGGCTGACCCGACGGCATGGAGTTGATGTACACATCGTCCTCGTACGTCGAGTTGCTAGCGTCCGATGAGGTGACTGAGTAGCCCGACATACTTGGCTTGGCGCTGCTCGAGTTGCCATTCGCAGACCGGGTTGTCCGCGTCATTGACTCCGAGCCGGAGCTACGGAGTGATGCAGACGTGGAGTTACGACACTGACCACACACGCGGATCTCCTTGTTGACTCCACCCTGCCTCAGACTCTTCATCTCTGAGCACTTGCTGCACACGACATCGCCGCAGACGCGGCAATGGTGCTTCCGGCGCAGCAGCGAGAAGCCCTTCATACAGATGAAACAGTTGACACCGTCCTTAATGAACTGCTTCTTCGATAGTATGTTCTGAGAAGCCAGTGCCTTGGCAACCATCGCATTGCCGATTTCAGCCACACACGAGACGACCTTGGTCATCCAGCTCTTGGTTACAGACGACACGGCAGCACGACCTGGGTGGGCCTCTGAGAGGAACAGCGAGATCTTCAAACCGTCTTCGTGATTGATTTCTTCGACAACGATACCACAACGGCGGAGCCGTAGGCGCACTACATTCGAGCTCTGTGGGAGTGGTGCACAGCCGTCGAGTTCGATCGATTCCCAGATAGAAGCACCAACGTAGAGACCGGAGCCATTCGATCCGTAGACGCTCGTGTGTTCAGCGTTCTTCTCGAACATATCACCATAGCGCAGGAACACGTAGTCACGGTGCGGCAAGTGTGGCTTGGACGACTGCAACGCCATCCAGTTGACCGACAGCGACTCGTTCATCCGTGACGGCGACTCCTTTGCCTTGTAAAGGACGACGCCATCGAGAAAGAGCGTGCCGAAGATTTCGCCCATGGTCTCGCGCAGTTTGCCGGTGGTTTCCATCTTGAGCATGTTCATGACGTCACCTAGGGGAGCGTTGACCGTGGTTACGCCCTTCATCGTGAAGAACTCCTTCTCTTCGAGCTCATAGAGCTTAAGATTGGACTTTTCTTTCACGAGAGTCATGTCGAAATCGGACGTGAGCGCGTCCACGCGCGACTGGCCAAGGAAGCGCAGGTCGCGCTCAATGTCCTCGGTGATGCGCACGCGGTACGTCTTCTCGACAATCGGGAACATGGAGAAGCTGTTGGTACTCGTGGTGCTGCTCATACTGGCACTACCGCCTCCACCTCCGCCGCCGGCACTGCCGCTGGCGCTCGAGGCGCTAAATGAGCCGTTCGACGACATGGTCTACTCGACTTCTTCCCTCCGGACCAGACGGGGGGAGATGAGCCGAGGCGGCGATGGGAGATGCGCCGATATCACGCGCGCGGGAGAGCTCGGAGCTTGGTGCCGCTTTCGCGTGTGCGCTTCCGATCTGCGCCAGAGAAGCAGCCAACACGTGAGGGGGTCGAAAGAGGAGGAGGAGAGGGGAGGGGAGAAGAAGCACCCTACCGGAGACTCGGAACGGAAGATGAGCGGAGAACAGAAATGAACCCGACGGACGATCACCAGTCGAGTGCTTTTTCGTTCTCTGCAGCGGATACTGCGTAGTGTCGAGACCGACGCGTCCTCTGAACTGAGTGCTGGTGTCGAGGGCTGCTCCAGGAATAGCACAAAGCCCTAGCCAACGCAACTGCCTCGTGTTCTGGGAACGAACGTTGGAAAGGACCAGCTGTGGTGGTGGATACCAGTCTAAAGGAACGACATGAGCGAACAGTGGATCAGCACTGAGCAACAGGCGCGTGGAAGAGGGGACGGGGACCCGTTTCCAGCCCGCCTTCTCTCCCATGAACGACGAAATTCGGCACGCACCGTTGGTCGGTCGATCAGATCGGCGAGTCAATTGAGAGCGAAATGCGCGGCGCAGTCAGCCGTAGAGGAGCCCACACCACACCACAGCACACTCGATTGAGAACTGATCAAACGCGGCGGCAGGAAAAGGACACTGACTGGCCACCTGCACAAGCACAACAACGCAACTGCAGTCGTCGCCGCACGTCACTGACTGTCCATTCCCACTCCAATCTCCTGCAGTGCAGGCCGAGTCAGTTTCGCTTGGCAGCAGGCGGCCAGCTCCAGATGCTGCTGCCCAAGGTGCTGGAGACAGGAGTTTGCGAGGGAGAGAGGGAGGGACCGCAGCGATCGTTCGCGCTCGCTCGGCTCTGCCAAGCTGGAGTGGCATCACCCAACTGTACGTCACCT